>SJYC01097820.1:0-40850 GCA_006408675.1 Madoqua kirkii
TTGCCAGGGGTTGAGGGGCATTCAGGAATGGAGAGAAGTTGAGACACGGTTCTTGGCCAGCAGAGGTCATGAGCAGACATCCTAGGCTGTGTATGAACTGAGAGTAGAATAGGGGTGACGAGCAGAATTTCTCCTGCACCCCCTCTTTCCTCCAGCTCGCCAGTACCTCTCCTGCCTTTCTGGGCACTGTCAGACCAGACCAGCTCATCTCTATCGCCACCTGGTGGGTGCCTTGAGGACTTCACCAAGGCTGGCCTTCAATTTAGTTGCTCAGTCATTCGTGTCCGACTCTTTGCGACCCCATGAATCACAGCACGCCAGCCCTCCCTGTCCATCACCAACTCCTGGAGTTCACTCAGACTCACGTCCATCGAGTCCGTGATGTCATCTAGCCATCTCATCTTCTGTCGTCCCCTTCTCCTTCTGCCCCCAATCCCTCCCAGCATCAGAGTCTTTTCCAGTGAGCCAACTCTTCGCATGAGGTGGCCGAAGTACTGGAGTTTCAGCTTCAGCATCATTCCTTCCAAAGAAATCCCAGGGCTGATCTCCTTCAGAATGGGCAGGTTGGATCTCCTTGGAGTCCAAGGGACTCTCAAGAGTCTTCTTCCAACACCACAGTTCAAAAGCATCAATTCTTTGGTGCTCAGCCTTCTTCATAGTCCAACTCTCACATCCATACATAACCACAGGAAAAACCATAGCCTTGACTAGATGGACCTTAGTCAGCAAAGTAATGTCTCTGTTTTTGAATGTGCTTATCTAGGTTGGTCATAACTTTTCTTCCAAGGAGTAAGCGTCTTTTAACTTCATGGCTGCAGTCACCATCTGCAGTGATTTTGGCCTTAGTGACCCAAATACCTGAGTGGAGGCCCCTCCTCAGAAGGCCAGGTGACAGAGAGGTCAGGCCTCTCTCCTTAGATCCATTTCAGAATGAGATTCAAGAGAGGGAGGAGGTGGTGAGGACACAGGGTTGATGACCCCAGAGACAGCTTGGGATGAAGGAGACTCAGGATGAGCCCTCCGACCAAGCCCTTGTGACAGTGCTTCCAGCCCCGGACCCAGCTGTGACCCCAGGTAGAACCAGAGCTCTGGTAGCCTGCAGGCCAGGCCCTGGCCCTTGACCACATCTGACCCCAGACCCTAAGGGCAAAGCCCAGTTACCTCAGGTGGACTCACTCTGGGAAGACAAAGACAAGTAGCCCCCCCACCATCCTGGCACAGACTGCCACCATGTGGACGACTCCTGCCACCCCAGGGGGCAGGATGCCCAAGGAGGGTGACCAGTCTGCCAGTAGAATGGATAAGGAGCATGTTCCAGGTGAGGGGTACTTCCTGAGAACTAGGGAGGAGTTGCCAGGTCCCAAGGGAGCAGAAGAGGTGCCAGAATCACCTGAATCCAAGTAAGCAAGTATGGGGGGCTCTTGGCAGCAGGAATTCAGTGGGGGCTTCTTAAATGAAGCCAAAGGGATGAGGGTGGGTTTGGGGCAGGCCACTCTGGCTGCCGAGAAGAACCCGCCAGGGGCAGGCCAAGGAAAAGCTGCCGGTTCATCATCCAGATGGGGAGGAGTTGGAACGTGCTGAAGTAAGGCCTGTGGGATACCTGGGAGAAGACCCGAGACTGCTGGAACCTGACCTAAGGGGCCAGAGCCCAGGCAGGAGGCGGGGAGACTAGAGCAGCCCCTGGGGGCGGGCTCAGGGAATTTATATCCCCAGGCACCTCCACCTGGCTGGCAGGCAGGGCTGGCTGGAGTGAAGAGCTGGTATCAGTGCCTCAGTTCACATCACTTGCCCACGGCCTGTTTCACGGGCAACAGCACTCCCCCCCCATCCCCCACTCCTTGCTGTTCCCTCCATGTGGGAACAGGAACTGCTCTTATCTCTCCCGGGGGAGGGGGCCGGAGCCACAGCTGGCAGTCATTAAGCACCCTGATCAGGCCAGGGATGGCTGAGATATTAATAGCCAGGAGTCGATGGCCTGGGAGACGTAGCCTCCCAGAAAAAGGGACAGAACTTTCTGCAGGCCATGAGGGGATGAGGAAGATGGGTCAGGAGGCCATCCAGACAATGCCCCAGCCCCCAGGCAGGACAGATGAAATCCAGAGAGGAGGGAAGGGACTTGGGATCGCCAGTAAGTCATCAGTGCAGCCCAGCCTTGAACTCAGTTCTCACAGCCCCAGAACCCTGCCTCATTTTATAAATTGTCATAGGTCAGATTCACTGCGGTTGCCCTGTACAGAAACCTAAACGCAGACCTAATTGGTGACCCTGAATCTTTATTGTCTTTATTTCAAAATCTTGATTGATTTTTTTTGTTCATTTTGTGCTTTGACATTAGTTTTGATTTTAAAAATATTACATTAAAATACTTATCCTGATTACCACTGAGTTTTTTGCAACCCCCGTAAGTTTTGCATCCAAAAACAGTGCCTCACTTGCCTCACCATAGTCCCAGCCCAGCTCCCAGTGTCTCTGACCTCAGCATATTGGCATGGAAAAAACTTTGAAGAGTTCTGAGCCAGCCTCTATGTGGCCCAGAGGGAAGGGGTTCTGCCAGGGTGACGCCCGCTAGAAGTAGGGAGCTCCAAGATTAATTCAGAGGCTCGATAAATGTCAACTTAGACCTGGGTGTTTCCCACCTGTCCACTCTACCATCCTCAATGTGTTGACTTTTGTCCTCAGACTTACTGTCTCTTGATTGCAAGATGGTTGCTGTTGCTCCAAGCATCACATTCTCACAGGACCTCATTCACTGGCAGGGAGAAGAGTGCTTCCTGTGTATCTCTTTTTGTCAGGAAAATAAGCTATGCCAGAACCTACTTTCTATAACCCTCTTCAGGCTCCTTGGCTAAGACTAGGTCACACACACAAGCCCCGACTATAAGAGAGACCAGGCTTTCAGAGGCAAGTTGATCTAATAAGGAAGAAGGATGGATCTGATATAGAGGCAAATAGCTATTGAGTAGGCAACCAACAGAGTCTGACTCTTAGTCTTCTTTGCAATGCCTCTCTGGGTAAGTGTATGGCCCTCTGTATTCCCTCCATCTGAGCCTGGGGGTGGGTATATGGCAGAGGAGAGGAAGTCAAATCAGTGACGGGTCTGTGATCACACCTAGAGAACACTCTAAGTCTCTGTGCAAAAAGAGATTTTAAACATCATTTATTTATTTACTTGGTTGCACCAGGTCTTGGTTGCGGCATTTGGGATCTTGTTCCCTGGGATTGAACCCAGATTCCCCTGCATTAGGAGCACAGTTTTAGCCACCCGACCACAAGGGAAGTCCCAGAAAGAGATTGAAAGTAGGAAAGTAAACGTATAAAAGTTCGGAAGAATGGAAACTAGGGCACACCTAGCTTCATGGTCACACCACCCCAGCTGCTACCTTGAAGGAAATTATTGTCAGTGTCCGAGTTGCACATCCATTAAACTGGTGACAAGGAAGTAGAGCATAGCGTGCTGCTGGGGCAAAAATTCACATCTGCCAGATCCCACCCAGCAGCCGCCACACCACAGGAAGAGAGGCCCCCACGCTCCTTCTGCCTTCCACTCTCTCCCAAAGAGCCTCCCTCTAAGTTGCATCTGAATTCTCAGCAGTCAGCGGGTCTGGCCCTTCTAGCCCCTGCAACCCAGGGAAATATGGAGGGGGCCAGGGAGGGGACACCAAGGGCCAGTGGGCCGTTTCTAGCACAGAGGCTCAGGTGACTTTGCCTGAGTCCCCAGAAATCAGAGCCCATGACCAGGAACCAGGAACAGGGAAGAGAGAAATATGACACAGGGAAACGTAGAGCGCCAAAACTCCAGGTGAGTTATCAAGCTGGTCGCTGCTCTGCCAGTGGGAACTCGTGTCCAGGGGACCCTCTAAGGAGTGTCTCACACTGCTGGGCAGGGCAGGACTGAGTGTAAGCGGATGCCTGCAGTTGTCCCACAAAACTAGGCTGGAGTCTTCTAAGGTCTTGGTGGACATTCACGGTGGCCAGGTGTTCGTGGGCTCCCAGCCTGTTCTCTCGGCTCTAGGCCCCATCTCAATTCACTCTGGCTCCTCAGACCCCTCCAGCCCCAGCCATCTCTCCAGTCCCACCCTGGGGATGAGCTGCTCTCACCTCCGCACTGGGCTCGGCAGTGCTGAGACAGGCCCATGGGTCCCCACTCAGCCACCTTCCCAGTGCCCCATGGAGCAGAGGAACTTCTGGAAGTTTCCAGGCCTCTGGGAGTAGAAGGAGGTTTGAGAGAAAGTGCCTACTCTGACCTTCTTGCCTTCAAATCTGTAGCTCCACTGTTTTTACCCAGCAGGGCCATCTGAGAGCCACAGGCTGCCTGGTGGGGGGCAGGGGAGGCTGTCTTCCAACACAGAGGGGGACATAACCCCCTCTAGCTTTGGTTTTCAATTCCTTTCCCTTCAAGGTTTCATCCCAGAGAATGAAACCTAAACAAGCATCTGAGAGATGTGTCCCCTCCCCTTCCCACCACTCACCAGCTGAAGCTGGGTTTTCTTCCCTGCCTCCATCCTTCCCCTTCTCTCATCCCATCCTCAGCCCCTCATCCTCCTTCCCTCCATCCTCCCCTCCCTCCATCCTCCCTGCTCCCAGAGATGGCTTCACCCATCCCCAACCGTTCCCTGGTTGTCATGGTGGAAGGGCTTCAAAGGAGTGTGATTTCAAGGCTTAGGGCATGAGAACGATACCGGTTTATTATTTTCACAGTATTAACGTCATTCTGTTCACTCAGCAAATAGTGACTGAGCTCTTGCTGTGTGCACTGTTCTAAACAGAGACCAAGGCAGAGGTCCTGTGCTCACAGAGCTGAGCCTCCAATGGAGGAGTCAATAAATAAGAGAGGAAAACTATAGAATAAAGAAGGCAAGAAGGGCTTGGGGAAGGGGTGCTTCATTGGTTGGGTGGTTGGACAAGGTCACCCCAAAGGGTGGGGCAGTGACAGGCTGTTTCCCTTTCCAGGTCATCAGAGGATTTTAAACGATATATGTCAGAGCTGGGGCCCAGAGACTTTGAGATCCAGGTCAAAAGATCCAGTCCCCTGCCTGTGCAGCAGCAGCCCTGACAGTATGTGAGAGCTCCATCCTGGGCGTTGGGGCCTCAGTGCCATTGGATCCTCCCCTAAGCAGGGGCTCCAGTGCCCACAGCTCGCATGGTCACTGGGAGGGGATGCCTGCTTGGACACGGGGAGAGCTGTTCCTTGGAGCTACACTGTGGCAGTAACCCAGTCCAAAGATTCCATCTGGGTGTGGGGGCCAAGAGGCAACCCCCCCACCAACACCCAACACCGGTTCAGTGTCCTCTGTGCCAAGTGACAGAGAACAGTCCGCTCTTGAAAAGACTAATATTTACTCTTCAAATGGGCGCTGGCACAGGCTATTTCCTGCAACTGGCGACTGGCTCACCCCGTGGGCTGGACACGACAAGAGGCGTTCCGGGAGACAGGCTGATGTCCCCGCGGACACCAGCTGCCCTGAACAGTGTCTTTGAGATGGGGACGGCATGTTCCACGGTCCCATCTTGTCATCTCACCTCTGCTTGCACACCTTCATGCTGGGATGCTCATGACCTCCCTGAGCGCTGTTGGACAGCCCTGTGAGAAAGTGCATCCTTGTTCTGGCCCTGTGTTCCTCACTTTCAGCCCTCACTCTCATCCCTGGGGCCTCAGAAAATGTGCCTGGAACAACCCCTCAGGGCAGGCATGCTCCTGGTCCGCTCCTGGTCCCCTCCTTGCCTCCCAGCTCCAGCCTCCTCCAGTTTCGCTTCCCCAGGGCTCACTCTGCTGGCCCCGGAGCCGGGACAGGCTATTTGTGGGGTGGGAGGGAGACTTGCCTGGGGTGCACCTCTGTTCCCTGCAGCTGTGTGCTCTCTGTCCCCGTGAGAGCCCTGCAGTGGAGTGCCTCCTGTGGGAAAGAACCTCCGCCAGGAAACTCTTGGTCAGATGGCCTGAATCTAAGAAGGAGAGGGTCCCTGGTGGCCAGAGTCAGCTCCCACCCACCTGCGTTCCCCCTCTGCCACCCCCTCCTCTCTGTCCTCTCCCCTCCCCCTGCCCCCATGGATCCCAGAAACCATCTCCACTCATTACAACCCTTGGGCTTGGCTCAAGCTCCCCAGTGGAGCCCAGGAGGCTGAAACACTCCAGGAGCACATGGGCCTTGGGAGGACCCAGAGGCAGGCCCTGTCAAATTCCCTTTCCAGGTCATCAGAGGATTTTAAACGATATATGTCAGAGCTGGGGCCCAGAGACTTTGAGATCCAGGTCAAAAGATCCAGTCCCCTGCCTGTGCAGCAGCAGCCCTGACAGTATGTGAGAGCTCCATCCTGGGCGTTGGGGCCTCAGTGCCATTGGATCCTCCCCTAAGCAGGGGCTCCAGTGCCCACAGCTCGCATGGTCACTGGGAGGGGATGCCTGCTTGGACACGGGGAGAGCTGTTCCTTGGAGCTACACTGTGGCAGTAACCCAGTCCAAAGATTCCATCTGGGTGTGGGGGCCAAGAGGCAACCCCCCCACCAACACCCAACACCGGTTCAGTGTCCTCTGTGCCAAGTGACAGAGAACAGTCCGCTCTTGAAAAGACTAATATTTACTCTTCAAATGGGCGCTGGCACAGGCTATTTCCTGCAACTGGCGACTGGCTCACCCCGTGGGCTGGACACGACAAGAGGCGTTCCGGGAGACAGGCTGATGTCCCCGCGGACACCAGCTGCCCCGAACAGTGTCTTTGAGATGGGGACGGCATGTTCCACGGTCCCATCTTGTCATCTCACCTCTGCTTGCACACCTTCATGCTGGGATGCTCATGACCTCCCTGAGCGCTGTTGGACAGCCCTGTGAGAAAGTGCATCCTTGTTCTGGCCCTGTGTTCCTCACTTTCAGCCCTCACTCTCATCCCTGGGGCCTCAGAAAATGTGCCTGGAACAACCCCTCAGGGCAGGCATGCTCCTGGTCCGCTCCTGGTCCCCTCCTTGCCTCCCAGCTCCAGCCTCCTCCAGTTTCGCTTCCCCAGGGCTCACTCTGCTGGCCCCGGAGCCGGGACAGGCTATTTGTGGGGTGGGAGGGAGACTTGCCTGGGGTGCACCTCTGTTCCCTGCAGCTGTGTGCTCTCTGTCCCCGTGAGAGCCCTGCAGTGGAGTGCCTCCTGTGGGAAAAACCTCCGCCAGGAAACTCTTGGTCAGATGGCCTGAATCTAAGAAGGAGAGGGTCCCTGGTGGCCAGAGTCAGCTCCCACCCACCTGCGTTCCCCCTCTGCCACCCCCTCCTCTCTGTCCTCTCCCCTCCCCCTGCCCCCATGGATCCCAGAAACCATCTCCACTCATTACAACCCTTGGGCTTGGCTCAAGCTCCCCAGTGGAGCCCAGGAGGCTGAAACACTCCAGGAGCACATGGGCCTTGGGAGGACCCAGAGGCAGGCCCTGTCAACCTGTCAAGTCCAGTCAGGCCAGGCACCTCGCAAAGGTCTCCAGGGGCAACGCAGTCCCCCTGGTTCTTCCAGGGCTCTCAGACCTAACTGCTGACTCTAGCTAGTCCTCTTTTTGTTGTTGTTGTTTGGTTGGTGGTTTTTCTTAATTCCTTATTTTCTCTATGCATCCTAAGTCGCTTCAGTTGTGTCCGACTCTTTGTGACCCCAGGGACTATGGCCCTCTGTAGTCCTCCTGTCAGGGGACAGCCTCCTCTGTCCATGGACATTCTCCAGGCAAGAATACTGGAGTGGGTTGCCGTGCCCTCCTCCAAGGGATTTTCCCGACTCAGGGATTGAACCCGTGTCTCTTACATTTTCTGTATTTACCTAACTGCCAAACTTCTGACTCCTTATAGGCAACCATTCAGATGAATTTGACATGTATCTTTGGGAGTATATTCTTAGGAAATATGTCATCATTTTGTGCACATATGTTTCTAATTTGTATAAATGTCATTTTTTTTACTCTGTGCTACATTCTGAAGATGTATCCATGCGGCTACATCTAAATCTGGCTCTTCTGCCTCCCGCCCACTGCCCCACAGTAAGCCTGCATGATTTATCTGTCACGGTAGACATACCGGTTGCTTTCTGCCAACAAAAGTAATGCTTCAGTAAACATTTCTCCTCATACGTGTCCCCTTCAGGATCTGTGTAAGAATTTCCCAGGGACACAGAACTAGAATGGAAGCTTCCACAGCATTGGGTGCAGTACGCTAAATCTGGGGAGGCAGCTGTATCAGTTTTCTAGCACTGCCAGAACAAAGTGCCACAGGCTGGGTGGATGAAAGAACAGAAATTTATTTTTTCACATTTGTGAAGGCTAATAGTTGGAGATCAAGGTGATCCATAGGGCTGCTTCCTTCTTGGCTTACAGAAGAGCACCTCCTCCCTACGGTCTCCTGAGTTCTCCCCTCTGTACATCTCTGTGTCCTAATCTCTACTCCTAAGGATTTGAGCTCTCTTCATATGATATATATTTTTAACCTTAATTACCTTTGTAAAGACCATATCACTTCCCTGGTGGTCCAGTAGTTAAGGCTTCCCTTTCTAATGCAGGGGGTGTGGGTTCAATCACTGGTGAGGGAGCTAAGATTCCCCTCCAAAACAAAACAAAACAGAAGCAATATTGTAACAAATTCAATAAAGATTTTTAAAATGATCCATATTTTTTAAAAGACCCTATATCACCAAATACAGCCACATTTTGAGGCACTGGAGGTTAGGACTTTGACATATGAATTCGAGGAAAACACAGTCCAGCATATAACAGTAGCACAGCTCTTCAGACTGGCCATACATGGAGTCCCATATCCCCTCACCTTGCTCCAATACTTGCTGCCACCCAGCTTTCCAATCTTTGCCAAACTCATAGGCTTAAGGTGATACCATACAATGGTTTAAATAGGTATTTCTCTGTATTTCTAATGATTTTAAGCATCTTTATATGCTTATTAGCTTCCTGGGTTTTCTCTTAGGCAAACTGCTCATTTTTCTGTTCAAGTCCCTTATCTTTCTTAATGATCTCAGGACTTGCTTGTATATTAATCCCTTGCTGATTTCAGACATTGTAAATATCTTCTCTCATTCTTTAAACTTTGCACATGAAATCATTATTTGTATGTCATCAGATTCACTGATCATTTCACCTTGAGGGTTGTGCTTGTGATGCATTTTGTTTAAGAAGCACTCTTTCATCCCAGGTCAAATACAACACTCCCTGGTGTTCTTCATAAACATAATAGTTTTCGTCCTGCACATTCAACTGGGGATGTCTTAGAGCTGCTTCAGCAAAGTCAGGAGCACTCAGGTGGGCCCCCCTTCCTGAGCCTCACTCCTCTGCTGGCCCTGCCCAAGGATGCTACACAGCTGTCAGGCAGCAGCCCTGCTACCTGGACCCACAGAGGTTTCAGTTCAGTTCAGTTCAGTCACTCAGTCATGTTTGACTCTGCAACCCCATGCACCATAGCACGCTAGGCCTCCTTGTCCATCACCAACTCTTGGAGTCCACCCAAACCCATGTCCATTGAGTCAGTGTTAGAGCCCCAGGAAAAGGCAGGCAGTTCATCAGCCTAAACTAGCACATGGCCCTCCTGGCACAGAAAGGGTGCCCTTTATGGGCCAAGATCGCCTTTTTATTTTCTGTGGCACTTTTTATTCCAAATGCACCTTGTTCTCAACCCAGAGGACAGAGCTCTGGGCTACACTGTCACTGGCTACCTAGCACAGGCCTCACCTCTTGCATCTGAGCAGCAAAAGGGTTGCACCTGATGGTACCTAAAGGCTCTGTCAACTTCCAAATCCCAGAACTCAATCATCCTTATTTTGGATGACCTTTTTATTTTCTGTGGCACTTTTTATTCCAAATGCACCTTGTTCTCAGCCCAGAGGACAGAGCTCTGGGCTACACTGTCACCGGCTACCTAGCACAGGCCTCATCTCCTGCATCTGAGCAGCGAAAGGGTTGCACCTGATGGTACCTAAAGGCTCTGTCAACTTCCAAATCCCAAAACTCAATCATCCAGATCCTTATTTTGGAAGTCTTTGTCCTCCTCTGAAAATCTTCACTCAGGACTGACGGTGACGAGAAACCTGGAGCACGCGTTCCCCAGCATGGTTAAAGCATGGTCAGGAAAGCTGGGTGCGTTTGTTTTCTTTCTGGGAATTTTATCACCTGCTGAAGGAATCACCATGCAAAACAGCACCGGTTCCTGGGCTGGGAACCAGGTGGTGTGCCCTCTGGTGGCCGTTTCCTGACAGGGCTGGTCCTGGGAAATGAAAAAAGAAAAAAACGATATGACAGGAGCTCAGAGCCCAGAGCAGGGAAAGGTAATTAACTGGCTGGGGGTACACAGCCAGGCAGAAGCAGAGGCTGCATAGAAGGCAGCCCTCCCAGCCCCAGGGTGGGGCCACAATTGCTATTTTGGTTTCCCAAGGTTCTTCCTGGACCCATGATTGCATTCCAGACTCCAGGGATTAGTGCTGAAGACTATTTGAGCCTGTGCACCTGTCTAGACCTCACGGGACAAGAGGACTTGAATTTCATTTCTCTCAACGCAACCCCCTCCATTATGCCAGGCCTACATCACCCCCTCTAGGAAAACAGACCCACAACTCAGAATTTTTCACACAAACACACAAGTTAATGAGCACCTTGGATTTATTCTCTTCCCACTTCCGGAGCCACCTCGTTTATTTTATATACATATATATATATACATAGTATATAAACGGTTATACAACATTCTTTACCTATATCAACACAAGTTTAGACTTTATGACTGTGTGAAAGTTTGTTAAAATGCACTCATCATTTACTCAAAATAGATCTTCGTTATTACATGAAAAGAGTAAGAAGCTCATATAACAAGGGTAGCAAGCATTCAAAATTAATATGTGAAATAAATGGTTTTCCCTGGCTAAAACAAGCCTCAATCTTTAATGCCCTCAATCTTCAATGGAGTAGAAAACTCCATTAAACGAAATGGAATCCTGGGGGCCACATCATATGAATGACTCATTGGATAATACTTGTAGAACAACCCAGAATCGCTTAAGTGTGAGGGTTAAAGAAGGTCATATGTACCCAGCACAGGGTAAAGGAGCAGAATGGATTTGATCATTTTACACTACAGAAAGGTGCTGAGGGCAACAGCCTTGCCATCAGTACATATGGGCAGATGTTCCTACATCATTCCATTCCCAGATTTTACCGACAAGTCTTTTTTCACAGGTTCTCTACCAATCACATTTCCCCAGCAATATAAGTTTGACATTACTGCTCCCAGGTGGCAGAACCAGAGCTCTCCTCACCTGGGTCAGAAACAGGCCATGAGATCTGGTCTAACCAGCAGACCTGGCCTCCCTGGATCCTGGAGGACTAAACATCACTGGTACTAAAGGTGCTGTGCCTGGAAGGCAAGAGGCAGGTCCAGGGGCAGGAAGACAGGCCACCACCTTTCTGCAGTGAAAGCATGAGGCATTTTTTTGTAAAGGTCGGAAGCTGTGCTGAGCTGCGCTGCCTGAAGCATGCAGAACCTCCGCATGTTGAGTGAACCAAATGCAAATCCTTTCTCCTCCTGCACATGAACGATGGATTCACCCAGCATCCCCTCCATGACTGCTTTTCCCCGGCCAACACCTCGCTGGGGAGCAGGCGGATATTACCACCATTTCCCAGGGGACACAAGCCCATGGGCCACAACTCACCCACTGTGGGGCAGGACCAAGTGGAAGAGCCATGCCGAGCTCCACCTGGGCCGCCTGACAGGGCACTCCATCCCACGTTACCTCTCCAGGGCACAGCTACTCTCCCTTCTTCCACCTGTATTAATGCTCAGGGTGCACAGGTAAGGCTTCCCTGCATTTGACCAGGATTCTGTGTAGAATCGCTTGGAATGTGAGCAACATCAGGGCAGGTGTCTGTGTGCTCATCTGGCCTCCATATATCCTCCCTCCTGGCCAGTCCTCACTTGCACTGAGCTGTTCTCTGAGGGTTACCCATCCCGGTGTGACGAGTGACTGATTCCATCAAAGAACAGTGAATGGCAGCCCTGGTTGATGGCATGGCGTGCAACCCCCATATGCCAAGGGGACAGCTGCTGTCTTCCAGCAACCAGCCAGGCCCCAGCTCCACTCTTCACTTGTCCACTGCTTCCTGTACCCAAAGACCCAGCCTTGCTGTGTGCCTGGAGTGCTCAGGAGAGAGGGCTGGGCCACAGCATCATCTGCTCCCTCTCTGAAGCTCCTGGACCCACTCTGTCGAATACAGTGAAAGGTGGCTTCCCTCTCCCTCCAGAGCCTCTGCTTTCAGCCTCTGTTGCTAGGACTGGAATGTAGGCGGCAAAGGTGCAAAGAGGCAGGGGAGACCTGAATGGGGGCACCTAGGAAAAGAACAGGGAACTCAAGGTGGGGGTGGTAGGAAGGATGCTAAATGTTCTCATTTCCTTCCAATATCCTTTTTCTTACCCTTTGAAGATTTAAAAATGACTCACAGATAAAAGGGATGCCAACTGCAGAAGCAAAACCAGGAGCCTATGGTCATCCTCCCACTGCGGGCAGTGAGGCCTCTACTACCAAGAGGAAACCCCACCCAAACATACCTCCGAGTGTCCCTGCCCAGGACAGGAAACCCAAGAACAGCCCTGTCACAGTCAAGCTGGCCTGGGGAAAGAAAAGCAGAGCCCACGTGGTCCCCTCACTAGCATACCTGCGCATGCCCACAGACAGCAGATGGGACACTGCACAGTGATACTCAAGATCTTGCCACATCTGACACCAGAAGGCACTTTTAAGGGTTTTCCAACATTCGTAGCCCCGTGAGATCAGTTAACGACTGAGAAAACAAAGATGCTAGAGCAGCTAAAACAGAGGCCCATGGTGGAGTGAGGGCCACGTGGAGTCAAGTTTCTGGCATCAAGGATAACACAGGGCTAAAAAACTCTGCGCCTGACCCAAGTCAACACCGAGCCTGCAATTTCCCTTGGACAAAATGTCCAGAATGCCTTTCCTATCATCAGCCTCTTCCTCCAGTTGAGCTGAGGCTGCTCTTAGCTGGATTTCAGTTACGTAATGTTTATGTGGTCATTACTCTGTACGGTTTGTCAACTGCATCTTTTCCCTTTGGTTTTCAAAAGTCAATCTCAAACCCCATGCAGGTGTTGACAGATTCAGACCACATTCGACCAATTGTGGATCACTGCTCCATTAGGCCAGGAGGGTCTCCTCTGCAAGGACTGTCCTTCACTACTTGCTGGATGTGGATCACAGACCCCCAGGGCATCTGGGTGCCAGGCTACATGGCAACACCAATAACACACGAGTTCAAGATGAAAACAATATATTGGTAAGCTGTTCTAATCAACTTTTAAAGCTCTGTGTGTGCTGCTAATATGAAAAAATTGTCTCTCCTCCTTAGCTTCCCATTCTATTTTTACCATCTCTTCAAAGTTATGCCCCAGAAAGCCTGAAAATTTATCTACTAGGGATGCAGAAAATTAAAGTGTTAGTCTCCCAGTTGTGTCTGACTCTTTTCGACCCCATGGACTGTAGCCCTCTAGGCTCCTCTATCATGGGATTCTCCAGGCAAGAATACTGGGGTGAGTTGCCATTCCCTTCTCCAGGGGATCTTCCCAAATCAGGGATCTAACCCGCATCTCCTGCATTGCAGGCAGATTCCTTTATCATCTGAGCCACCAGGGAAGCCCCCGCAGAAAATTATGCAGATTGAGAAATCACTGGGGAGATGACTCTGAGGTTTAACATCTGAGGATGCTGCCAATGTAACTTTCATGTCCAAATACTTTGATTAAAAATAGGAAATTCTATTATAAGAAAATAAAGTTACCATGGCAACATTTTCCTATTACAGTTCCTAGTTACATGAACTTTTCTTTTAAGTGACACTAAGGTGGCTCAGTAACAATACATCATCAGTAATGAAATGACCAAGGTCAACTGAATTCCCTAAAGTGACATCCTTGCTTTCCTTACCTGCTTGTTAACTCTTGTGATAGTTTTCAACTCTTAAAAACTACCAAAGTAGGAATCTGTAATTTATCAATATCACACGATTCAACTCAGAGTATTCAATGCAATATGGTGGAGCTATTCATATTCCAGACTTCTACAAAGAACAATCCAAAAGCCAAACTTCCCAAATGGCCTCCTGAGCAGTACTGGACAACTCAGGCTGAAGTTTCTAGAGGCCTCAGGGATCATATTCAGATCTAAATTTTGGAAAACTATGATCAGTCAATATTTTGACAATAAGAGAAAGAAAAGTAACTTTTCAGAGCACCTGCATGTGTGCTAAGTTGCTTCAGTCGTGTCTGACTCTTTGCAACCCCAGGGACTGTAGCCCACCAGGCTCCTCTGTCCATGGGGCTTCTCCAAGCAAGAATACTAGAGTGGGTTGCCATTTCCTTCTCCAGGGGATCTTCCCAACCCAGGAACTGAGCACAGGGTTAATTATAAAGCTTTATAAGCTATAAAGCTCTAAAAAAGTTAACATACACATAACCTTTGTTCATACAAAAATGAGGGAGTTGGTGATAGAGAGGGAAGCCTGGTATGCTGCAGTCCATGGGGTCACAAAGAGTTGGACACGACTGAGCAACTGAACTGAACTGAATCTAATTAAGATGATTACGAAAGGTGTAAAGGAGTAATTAATTTGTGAGGTCTTCTGAGAAGAAGTACTCAGGGTCAAGTATTAAATGATGTGATTAAAATGCCCGGCATTCGGCTGCCATGTACAAAGTTGATGGCAGCCGCCTCTCCCACCTGTACCTGCGAAGTGCCACCGTGTCAACGTGTGGCCCACCTACTCTAGTTTGTGGTTAACTGCAAGGAGTCCTGATACTCTCATTTCTGCTCGTGCTTACACGCTTATGATCCAGTAGCACTGGTTACTCAATTTTAAAAATATTCAGATATACCCTGCAAATGAATACAAAACATTTCTGTATCCCTACAGTCCCACTACCATGAAAGGTTATATATAAATTAAATAAATTCAGTTTTTGCAACCATTATCTCAGCTTCAGTTTGTTCTTAACCCTAAGTGAAGTTCAATTTATATCCAAAATATATTTAAATATTCTAAAGGTATCATATCAGACCTAAGTTATCAAAAATGTAAACAAAATTTCTCTATGTTATACCTATAAACCACTTTTTAAGTTAATTCACCCTGTGCTGACCCTCTTAAAAAAAAAACTCACCAAAGTCACATTTAGACTGAAAAGCTGATACAGACGTTTAAGTGGTTCCTTGGAGACAACTGCCAATTACTTAAAACTACTGATACTGAATCTAGTGGTTTATTGCATCACTCAACGTAAAAGACCAAAATCATTCCATGTTGGTCTTCCAGTAATGCGCTTTCTGACTGGGCTCCCAGATTCTGCTGTCCAAAGTGCTGAACTGGAGATTCTGCAGTAACTTTCACACAAAACTGAGACCAGGTGTCCAGCAACTTCATGCTTCCCACTGCACCGGTGAAAAAAATCTTGGTTCTCAGGATCAGTCTGCTTTGGTTGAAAGGAACTTCGAGGATGGAAACTTGAGGTGAAGCCAAGAAGTAAAAGGGGAAACGCTGATGACCCTCAGAGGAAAATCAAAGGATCCATCCATCCCATGGCCTCAGCCTCACACTCCGCAGTCAGACTGCTTGTCCTGAAGCTGCCTCGTCAGTATCTGATGCGAAGACAGGAAAGCCACTCCTATGTGGAAGAGGATTTGCCAGAGGTTCCTCAGCCCATGCAGGTACACGTTGCCCAGGCAAATGAAGAGCAGCATCAGCACCACCTTCGTAGTCCTGGCTGGACTATAGAACAGGTACAGATAACACTGAAATGACACCAGAAGAGGGAGGCCCATCAGAGAGAACAAGATGGCTGAGGACAGACGCCAGGTCCACTGATAGCACCCGCCCTGCAGTGTTGTGTCATACACGTTGACTTAGTAAACTGAAATGTGTTACAGTGGAGCTTGGACTCACTGGATCAGTTGTTGTCAATTGTGGATGAAAGTAGGGATTTGGAAGAGATAAGAAAAGTGAAATAGAAGGTCACAGGAGGAATGAGAACACAGCCCTCTTGAAATAATTTAAGAAATACAGACAGACATGTCCAGGCTGTGCTGTACAGAAAGAAGAGATGTGGGTCAGGGGCAGACAGCCAGCTGGGGATACCCTAACAAGAGCAACTGGCCTCCAAAGGAACTTTTCCTTCGGGGGAGTCATGACAAGTAAGGAAGTTGGTGAGAGAAGCTGTGCTTTTACTCTATTAGTTTTTCCTGAGTTACAACTACATAGGGGACCACTGTTCCCTAGATAGCCTCCCTATTACATCTTCAGAAGCGTCTCTGACTCAGGGAAAGGTCTTCCAGAATGATGCTTCCTGTAGGGCTGTCACACAGAAAGAGGACATTCTTGTTCTGCAAAACGTGGAAATCATTTTTTGTTTCAAAGTTTAACAAAAAAAGGCACATTCTGAAAACACAGGCAATCTGACAAAAGATCACAGTGAAGTGGGAGGGAGAGTTCCCCATCAAAAGAGCTAATCAAGTAAGACCACAGATGAGGGGATGAAGGTGGAACTGTAAGATCCCTGAAGCCCTGAAACACAGGTCCAGGAAACTATTCTCAGCAACACTCGTGATCTTGGAGACTTGATTTTCCAAAGAATGAGTGTATTTTCAGTCTTAGGTTGAAAATTTATTTTTGCACAATCAGATAATTTGTAAAAATAGGCCACCTAGGATGTACGCTGAAGAGAGAGGAAGTGCCCTGAGAAAAGAACTTTTAATTAAAAGAATAAGAGGCTTAAATATGCAGAAAAGGTACTAAAATCCTAGACTTTGTAGAGGGTGAGGAAAGAGTCAGGTTTTTTGTTAGAATTAACTCTGCTCAAAGGGGATTTAAATCTTGCCTAGTGGCTCAGATGGTAAAGAATCTGTGTGCAATGCAGGAGACCCGGGTTCAATCCCTGGGTTGAGAAGATCCCCTGTAGAAGGGAATGGCTACCCACTCTAGTATCCTTGCCTGGAGAATTCCATGGACAGAGGAGCCTGGTGGGCTCCAAAGAGTCAGACACGACCAAGCAACTAACACTTTCACTGCTACCTTTTCATAGGGGATTCAAAAGCTCCTTTCTACTCCAGCCCTTAAGTACACAGCTTATCCAAAAATAATTAATAATCAAAGTGCTCTAGTTAGTATTATAATTTTTGTTTCACTTCCTAAGGACAGATTTGACTCAGATGGTATTTCTATTAGAAACAACAATTTTTTCCCCAGTCCTGTGTATTAAAAAAAAACCCATATACCTAGGCATCAGTTCTGCAGAAAGACATTTCTGTACTTGGATGCCCAGCAATAAGCACAAGGCAGGGCTCTGCCTCACACTGGTCAGGCCCAACCCAATTCCCACTGCAGTCTCATCCCTCACTTCTTGGGAGCCCAGTCCCAGTCTCTAGTTTCTGTCCTGCACTGTCAAAGTCCCTGAGACCTAGGGCAAATGACTTTCCCTTTCTGGGCCCAAAAGTCTTTTCTCTGTACAATGAGAGGACTGGACAGGATGGGTGGAAAGTTGTTCTGCTAAGGGCTGAGACTGTCCATGATGTGAACCAATGTCTTGATGGAACAAAAGCAGGATCTGGAAACTCATTGATGGTTCCAACAGAGCAAAATAAGGTAGTGGGTTTAACCCACTCACTAAAACATCAACATTTCACCACCTGGAAAATGCAGGCTACAAAAGGAATAAGAAAAGCCAGAATATTTCCAATTTCTTCATGTGCGACCTAAGACAAAGAGGAACACAGGAAAAGGAATAGTGAGAGGGAATGAACACTGTGACCTGAAGTGCATGACTCTGCATTGGGTCTGGTATAACCGACAGTACAAAAGCCCCGCCTGGGTGAGAAACCAGGCCCTGTTCACGCATCAGACCGGGGGGTGACATAAAATCCTTCTGAATGGCCTGGACACACCAAGCACGTCCCGTTCCCATGCATGTGTGCTGAGCCCGAAACCTGGAATGTCCCCACCCCCAGCCCCGCCAGCCTCTCAAAATCCAGCTCATCTGTCGGCACTAACTTTCCCCAGTTTCCCCGACCCCAGGTACTGCCGCCTCCTAGTGGAGTCACCAGACTGTGCCACGTGCGCTGAGGCAGGGACTACGTCTTGAGCAAGGAGCCCCTGTTCCAGTGCATACAGGCATTTGGTTAAGTATCCGCTTATGAGTCATCATAAACAATAAGAGTGGGAACCACAGCACGTGTTGGCCGAAGACGGGGTGTGGAAACAGCCAGCCACCACTCAGGGCCCAGGATGCTGCCATTCCCCAAACACCCTGGTCTCTGTAAGGCCCCTGAGATCCAACCTCAGCTGCACTTCAGCTTTTAGCTATCACGTGCTTGGGTGCAGGCATCATGACTCTGGCTTTGTTTTTTAATTGAAGGATAGTTGATTTACAGTGTTGTGTTAATTTCTGCTATACAGCAAAGTGGCTCAGTTACACACACATATATTCTTTTTTATATTCTTTTCCATTATGGTTTATCTCGGGAGATTGGATACAGTTCCCCGTGCTATACAATAGGATCTTGTTTATCCATTCTAAATGTAATAGTCAGCATCTACTTATCCCCAACTCGGAGAAGGAAATGGCAACCCCACCCCAGTACTCCTGCCGGGAAACTCCCATGGATGGAGGAGCCTGGTGGGCTGCAGTCCATGGGGTCACTAAGAGTCAGATACGACTGAGCAACTTCACTTTCGCTTTTCACTTTCATGCATTGGAGAAGGAAATGGCAACCCACTCCAGTGTTCTTGCCTGGAGAATCCCAGCGACGGGGGAGCCTGGTGGGCTGCCGTCTATGGGGTCGCACAGAGTCGGACACGACTGAAGCGACTTAGCAGCAGCAGCAGCAGTATCCCCAACTCTGTTTTAAAGTTAACATCTATCTGTTCATGTTCATAATAGTTCCATGCTTGTTTTTAAGTGCTTGAAATACTTCAAAATTTAAAAATAATAAGTAAAAAACGTTAGAATAAAAAGCTACATTGAGATGAGCAGGCAAATCAACTTCACAGTGATACAGTTCTTTTGACAAAGACACGGGAAGGCTGGTATCCATCTGAATGATATAAATCAGATTATGAGACAACTCTAGGGGGGAAAAAGGGCCTGAATACTAAAGTCTGAGAGTCAAACTTTGCCTTGGATGAACAACCCAGCCCGTGTAGGGAATCTCGGTGTCCCTAGGGCCATGGGATGGCCGGCTGTCCTTGTAGCAAGTTGTCCATTTCTCACCAGTATTCCAGCAGCCCCTTTGGCTTCTCAGGAAAACAAATACAAAACAGCAAGTTTCTTATTTGCTCAACTCACTATGAAGAATAAAACAAGAAGTAAGAATTTTACTTCAATTTTTAAAACGTAGTGAATAATAACCTTATAGACAATATGCACCCACATCTGCTTCTTCCATTGTGTTGTCTTTTGATTTAAACTGTATAGAAAAGGTTACCTGTAAAGAATGTTCTGCGAGGTGAATTCCGCGAATGAGGTTCAGGGCAGCGCACATGATGTTGAGAATAAGGGAGAGGATGCCCAGGGCTGTCACCGGTTCCATTCGGAAACTAGGAGCTTCACAAGGAAGAAAAGGAAGTGTTCAGTGAAAACAATTTCTATATGAAATAAAAAGTAAAAACATGAACTAGACCTCTGCTAATGAAAAAGTTCAATTAAACACACAATTGCAAACATTAATTTAAAAAGCAGCTGTAGTTAAGAGTGGGAAAAGGCAAGGGATGAAGGACAGAAAGGATCTGGGAATCCAAGGTGAATTTCTTTGAGAAAGAGGCCCTTCTCTAAGCAAGCACAGATTTTCTTAAGTGCTCATTTCCTTTCTATTTAAACCAGCGGTTCTCAGCCAGAGATGATAAGGCTCTTTCATCAATGTCTAGGGACATTCTGGGCTGTCCTCCCTGGGAACAGGTTGCTACAATGCGCAGGACAGCTTCCATAACAAAGAATTTCCAGTACAAAATGTCAGTAGGGCTTAGGCTGAGAAATCCAGATTTAAAACAATTTAGCTGTAAATTGGCTGTCAAATCCTAAAGCTTATCTATTACACACTTCAACCATCAGCATGTAAAATGTTCCATTTTTTTTCTGGTAGGGACAATATTCAATGCCCTGTATGCTTCTGGAGCAATTCATAGCAATGCGATTTTTAAAATTTCAAAGTTATTGGGAAGAGGAGGGAAACATGTATTACTTCAGCTACAACCTAGTTCCAGAACTCTAATCAAGACAAAATGATCATTCCCTCTTTAAAGATAACTGCTGAAGCTGATTCTGGTTCACACAATTAAGCAGGGTCCCACCCATTCTCTTGCTGTGCTCCTTTTATTAATTTTATTTTTTCACTGTGCCACTCAGCATGTGGGATCCTAGTTTCCCAGCTATGGGTGAACCCCTGGTCCCCAGCATTGGAACTGTGGAGTCTTAGCCACTGGACCACCAGGGAAGTCCCTGCTGTACTCTTTTTAAATCATCCTTTTTTGTCCTTACATTTCCCGCATATGCATACACATACACATACACATACACACACACCCACAACCACAACCCAACTGATGCCTACTGTTAGTGTGTTAGTTTAAACTATCAAAATTCTTCTCAGAACAGAGCTACCTGTTAAGAGCCTAGACTTGGGACAATAGGGGGGGAGTCAAACCACAGTAAAATGTCCTAGAAAGATAGGCAAATTGTCACCTTCTGCATTTGCTCCTCTTGTCTATGTGGTTAAAAAACAAAACATACATCACAAAGTGACCCTGTCTTCAGGTACAGCAAAGGAGAAGCTTGGGGTCTGATGCCCCAGTCGTCCTTCCATGAATGTTAAATCCAATCCCATGTAAATTACAACAACTGACTGAATGGCATAAGAATCAATCCAGGAATTCACTGGTTGAAATAGTTCAAATCGAAAACCAAAGTTAAGCCAAAAAATGTGAACATTTTAAAAACACCATTTTCAAAATTTAAGCAATGAGTTTAGCATAAAACTGTTAACAAAGTATAGATGGTTCTGTCTTCCAGGGAAGGATTATACTATTACAGAGTTCTTAGAATGCAAATATCCACTTAAACTAAAAGTTGGTTTAACTGGATATAACTGTAAACAAACAATACAAAATGCTTCATGTTGTTAGTGGCAGACTAAGTCACAGATGCCAGGGCACTGTGAATATGTTCATCAACACTTCATTCCTCAGACAAGGACTCAGAAATCCAAAGGAATAGAGAGATGTCTCTGGGTCCCAGACAGAACCCAAGAGCGAGAGGTCCAGTAGGCCTGGCCCTGACCCCTGCCCACTCTCATCCCCACAGCCCTCCACTCCCTCCATCAAGGAGTGGGGGTTTCTTGGTGGAGATTTACAGTGTTTTACCATTGCAGTGATGAGATAAGGACTCATTGTTAAAGGAAAAAAACAAAGAGAGAGAGAGAGAATGTACAAATCTGTACTATTCAACAAATGACTTCCAGCAAGAGAGAATGAGAATCTCCTTCAGTTCAGTTCAGTTGCTCAGTCATGTCTGACTCTGACCCCATGGACTACAGCACTCAGGCTTCCTTGTCCGTCACCAACTCCCAGAGCCTGCTCATGTCCACCAACTCATGTCCATTAAGTCAGTGATGCCATCCAACCATCTCATCTTCTGCCGTCCCCTTCTCCTCCTGCCTTCAATCTTTCCCAGCATCAGGGTCTTTTCTAATGAGTCAGCTCTTCACATCAGGTGGCCAAAGTACTGGAGCTTTAGCTTCAGCAACAGTCCTTCCAATGAATATTCAGGACTAATTTCCTTTGGGAAGGACTGGCTTGATCTCCTTGCTATCCAACGGACTCTCAAGAGTCTTCTCTAACACCACAGTTCAAAAGCATCAATTCTTTGGCGCTCAGCTTTCTTTATGGTCCTCTTACATCATATGTATGGTCTCTCACATCCATACATGACCATTGGAAAAACCACAGCTTTGACTATAACGGACCTTTGTCAGTAAAGTAATGTCTCTGCTTTTTAATATGCTATCTAGGTTGGTCATAGCTTTTCTTCCAAGGAGCATGCAGCTTTTAATTTCATGGATGCAGTCACCATCTGCAGTGATTTTGGAGCCCAAGAAAATAAAGTCTGACATTGTTTCCACTGTTTCCCCATCTATTTGCCATGAAGTGATGGGATTAGATGCCACAATCTTCATTTTTTGAATGTTGAGTTTTAAGCCAGCTTTTTCACTCTCCTCTTTCACTTTCATCAAGAGGCTCTTTAGTTCCTCTTTGCTTCCTGCTATAAGGATGGTATCATCTGCATATCTGAGGTTATTGATATTTCTCCCTGAAATCTTGACTCTGGCTTGTGCTTATTCCAGTCCGGCACTGTATATGATGTACCCTGCATATAAGTTAAATAAGCAGGGTGACAATATACAGCATTGATGTAATTCTTTCTCAATTTTGAACCAGTCTGTTGTTCCACATCAGGTTCTAACTGTTGCTTCTTGACTTGCATACAGATTTCTCAGGAGGCAGGTAAGGTGGTCTGGTATTCCCATCTCTTTAAGAATTTTCCACAGTTGTTGTGATCCACATAGTCAAAGGCTTTAGTGTAGTCAATTAAGCAGATGTTTTTCTGGAATTCTCTTGCTTTTTGTGTGATCCAACAGCACTGTTCATATGTGTAGGGTTCACCCTGCTTAAGAAAACAACCTGCTAAGTCACTCTTCTAAATTTCATCAGAGGAGTTGCCTCTCTTCAGATCAGGTTACTTGTCACAATGGTCAAGTTTTTTTGCTTGTTTGTTTGTTTTTAATAAAAGCCACCTGGAAACAATATCAGCCCATGTCTTTTCCCCGACATATTTTATATACTGCCCCCCAACCCAAACACCTTCCTAGTCGAACAATCAATGTCCATTTGCAATACACACTCTCACCTCATTTTCATCAATACCAGAGAGAAGCAGGCCACCTACCTGGCTCCAGGTGCATCAGTGTGTGTCCGTTCATCACTCCGTTAGCCACATCTGTGTCTTCCAGGGTGAGAACCACTGGCGGCTGGAACTTGAGTTCCTCCTGAATTTTTCCTAAGCTGTTGTCCATTTGGGTGGAACTCTGGCTTGTGCTTATTCCAGTCCGGCACTGTATATGATGTACCCTGCATATAAGTTAAATAAGCAGGGTGACAATATACAGCATTGATGTAATTCTTTCTCAATTTTGAACCAGTCTGTTGTTCCACATCAGGTTCTAACTGTTGCTTCTTGACTTGCATACAGATTTCTCAGGAGGCAGGTAAGGTGGTCTGGTATTCCCATCTCTTTAAGAATTTTCCACAGTTGTTGTGATCCACATAGTCAAAGGCTTTAGTGTAGTCAATTAAGCAGATGTTTTTCTGGAATTCTCTTGCTTTTTGTGTGATCCAACAGCACTGTTCATATGTGTAGGGTTCACCCTGCTTAAGAAAACAACCTGCTAAGTCACTCTTCTAAATTTCATCAGAGGAGTTGCCTCTCTTCAGATCAGGTTACTTGTCACAATGGTCAAGTTTTTTTGCTTGTTTGTTTGTTTTTAATAAAAGCCACCTGGAAACAATATCAGCCCATGTCTTTTCCCCGACATATTTTATATACTGCCCCCCAACCCAAACACCTTCCTAGTCGAACAATCAATGTCCATTTGCAATACACACTCTCACCTCATTTTCATCAATACCAGAGAGAAGCAGGCCACCTACCTGGCTCCAGGTGCATCAGTGTGTGTCCGTTCATCACTCCGTTAGCCACATCTGTGTCTTCCAGGGTGAGAACCACTGGCGGCTGGAACTTGAGTTCCTCCTGAATTTTTCCTAAGCTGTTGTCCATTTGGGTGGAATTTACATAGTTAAAATGCCACTTCACTTTCTGAATGACATTGTCTGTGAAAAGAGAGCAGTCCAAACTGAATGTCATCACAATGGATGTTATAAGACAATAGGTACACAATGAAATTTGCATTTCTAAGCAAGCTAATAAGTTAGCCAGACTCTGAAGAGTGTCAACTACACATGAGGGTCGAATGATTTGTAGATATCAGGACTGGTCTCATCAGTCTCTCAAAGGAGAATAATTAAAATATGACAGTCTGTCCATTAGGACCTCAGTGGCAAGGGAATCAGGGGACAGGCTTGAGTCTTAACTCAGGCACAACTCATAGTACAAACCTGGGCCATTCACAAAGGATTTCTAAGATTGCAAAATGGGGACAGTCATTCTTGACCTGATTATCTCAAGAAAAGGCGTGTGAAAAAAAACTACAAATGAATGTGAATATGTTATGCAAACCGGGATGGAAGGTATTGGTTTAATTATTTTATTTACATTTAGTATTAACCAATCACCAACTTTTAATAAGTACTTGAGGTGAAGTTTCAAATATATTGACAAAACAAAATCATGTATAGTTCTGATATCCGTGTGGGGTGTGTGTGCACATGCTCAGTCATATCTGACTGTTTGTGACCCCATGGACTAGAGCCCACCAGGCTCCTCTGTCCTTGGGACTCTCCAGGCACAAATACTGGAGTGTGCTGCCTCCAGGGGATCTTCTCAGCTCAGGGATTGAACCTAGGTCTCTTGCATGCCCTGCATTGGCAGGTGGATTCTTCACCACTGTGCAGCCTGGGAAGCTCTAATACCCATGGACTTTCACTTTCATCCTACTCTCACTCAATAATGAGCAAATGTGATGCCAGGAAGGGGCTCCTGTGAGACAAAGCCCACCACTTTCAAAGGAAGAGGCATGCAGAGATGAGAGGGCAGAGAAGAACACAGGTCCACCAGCTGCCAATCAAACGACAGCCAAGGGATGCTGCAGCTGTGGTCTACTTGGGGACACAGAAGAAGTGGGGCTGAGTGGCAGTCCTCACGGGGAGACTCAAGAGGAACTTGTGGTCTATGTCACAGGCCTACCAGGTGCGGGCTGGAGCACCAGGCAGTTTCCCAGCACCTCTGGGTGACACCGAAAGACAGTGCTGGCCCTATTACTGATGGACTGGCCACAGACCACACGAGGGGGTATGAGCAGTAGCTGCCAGAAAGCCTAAGGGGCCACACTTCCAGGTGCCAGCCCCGAACCTGACCCTGAGGACCAAATGCTGTCAACCCCTCGTTCAAGAGCATCACGGGGACCATGGCAGGTTACACTGAGACTGGAGAACCCCCCCACTCCCACCTCCACTCCTCTTCTCCCCTTCAAAAATGACCTGAATCACACCTGACAGAAACAGGGCCTATGCTATCACAACTGCTGTTCCAGACCCTTGGGCCTCCACAGGGCCTCTCTGGCAAAGCCTAGAAAAGGAGTCTTGTCTTCCAGAGCTGTGCTCTCGAACCTCTGCAATGAGGACCAGTGTTTCCTTCTTTCCAAATGGTTGCATACAGACACTTGGAGAAAATACAATTGAAAATGTCACAGCAATGTCCAAGTACCGTAAGAACGTCTAACCTTTTCTTGTCACTCCCTGTGTGTGCCTCGCACTGGAAGCACAGGCCCAGGAACCACCCTTGAGCAGTGCTGCTCCAGAGCAGGGGTCGGCACAGCATTCCCAGAGTGCCAGACAGACAGTGCTTCAAGCTTGCAGGCCCCAGCTGGCCCGCCACAACAGCTCACCTCTGCCAGGGAAGGGCAAAAGCAGCCACAGACAACCTGTTAGTAGCAGAGAAAGCGTGGCTGCGCTCCCCTTTATTTACAAAAACAGACTCTCAGCCTGCAGTTTGCTGACCCTCTGCTCCAGAATAAGATGCAGGATTCACCCTCTTCCACCCCGCTCCAGGCTCTGGAGAGGTAGAAAGCCAGGGTGCTGGACCTGGCTCCAAGTTTACAAGCCTGTTTTATTGATGTGAAATTTCATGGCATGAGACTATTCTTCAGTGACAGGGTCCTGAACCTCCACTGGTTTTCCCTGATGGTCAAAGCCAAACTCAAACTGGAAATTCTACACATCCAATGCTGCAAGAGAGAACAACTAAGAAAGTGTGTTACAAACCAAATTCGAGAAAGGCATACGGCCTGGAGGCGAGGCCGACGCAGGTGGTGTCATAGGAAGCTGTGAATTCCCACCACAACGTCTCCAGGAAGCAGAAGGCCATGGCCGCTGGACACTGGAGGGAGCAGATAGCCATGCAGGCCACGTCCCTCGAAGAAGAGAAGCTGGAACGAAAGGGACTACGTCACCAGGGGATGGACACACATACTCACATCCTGCACCCAGCCATCACCTTGCCTCCACTCTGGATTTGCTGCACCCTGCACAGCCTGGAGCTGTCTGTTGCATACATATCGTCTCTTCAGGTGGACCTGCCTGGGACTGTGCCTTTCTTACACTTCCTCGAAAATGTATAGCAGCATTGCCACTGACAAGGTGTGATTACTCTAACTTGCCTGGGTCCATGCTAAGTTGCTCAGTCAGGTCCAACTCTTTGTGACCCCTTGGACTCTAGAGTGTTAGGCTCTTCTGTCCGTGGGATTCTCCAGGCAAGAATGCTGGAGTGCGTTGCCGTGCCCTCCTCCAGGGATCACGTTAACTTACTGATCATTAAACAAGCTATGGGACTGCTCACCTATAAGAAAAAAATGTCTCAGTTTCCTCTGTGAAAATAATGGTGAGTATTTAAGTTAAAAGACAAATGAGTAAACACTGTATATTCTACTTTTCAAATAATGACTGAATTGCTCAGAATTTCATTTTAAGTCATAAGTTTTTGCTTTTTTTAACTGAGAAAAGGATTCCTCTTTGAGGTACAGCACAAAATGTGCATAGAATGTGAGATTATTCCAGCCTAATGAGACGGGACCCCCAAGGAAGGGGGTTTCAGGTACCCAGAGAAGGGAGCTGCAGATACGGACAGGAGCAGCTTAGTGTTGGCTCCTGAGCACCCACGCTCGGCCAACAGGTGACAGCTTCACATGCCTGCCATCTGGTTCCCTCTTCAGGCCACAATTCTTCTTGCCTGACAGTACCACCTAGTCTGGAGGCAGGCCCAGACTTTCCCTTTCGTTTTCCTGATTCTGAGACTGGACTACTCTAATGGATCCCACCTTATCGGGTGAATCAAAAATTTACTAGTAAGGGGAGCAAAAAGGACTTGGGAAGTGAAAACCTAAATTCTGGAAAAAAGAGATATAAAATCTGTAAGAGGCCACTTTGAGGTTTCAAAACCTGCCTTGCCCCTGATCCCTCTACAGGACATCTTTCGTCTCTAAGCACTAAAATAAGAAATGACACATGAGGAGCAGAACCTGGCTCCTAGCTGGGCTGCACTCAAATCCTGGCTCCACCATCTTAGGTTAAAAAGTTGTTTAACCTCAGTTTCCTTCCCTGTAAAATAGGTCTAATACCATTATCTACCTCATAAGCCACCTACAGCACTAGAATAGGGCCTAGGCCATAGAAAACAGTATTAGTTCTCATGACCATGATTACTGTAACCACCCGATTCCTGCTTCCACTGGAGCACTGGCCTTACTGTGCCATGTTCAGCGTCCTCTCATTTGACTTGGAGTCCCTTGAGAAGACGGACCTACTGATGCTCATTTTTCACTCCCCTGCTCTTGTCACATAACAATTTTTTTTTTACTTTAAAATTTGCTTTAAAGGTGAAAAAAACTTAAAAAGCAAAAAACTGAGGGCTAAAACTTCAAGTCAAGCCTTATTTTCTTGGCGTCCTCACTCTCATCCTTTTCTTGTCTTGACATTTTAATCCAGCATTTCCTCCTGACTTGCCTTTTCCCCACACCTGTACTCTGATGCAGAAAAAACTACCAAACGAAAAGCGTGAAGACCGGGTGACCCGGTGCTCGCAGTGCTCGTGGCCTCTCCGCTCACACTGAGGTAGGAGTGAGACAGCAAAGCTCGAGCGCCTTTGACTCTACTGTGGATACACACGACCTCGAACTGCTGGCTGACGTGAGACCTCCTCTTCATATGGTGTGATTAGCATAAGGCCACATCTGCACATGGTTCAGAGTGAGCCAAATTGGGCTGATATTCTGGAACAGGGAACAGGCTTGCTTACTGGATGCTGAAGTCACATCCTTCTGCGGAACCTCGACCTGGATACTGGGCCAGTCGCAAGGCTAAAGTCTTGAGGCGTCTCCTGCATTCCAGGAAGTCTTGGCTGTGGTAGAAATCAGTGGAGGCCGAGAGGGGCAGTCCATCCCTCACCCTTACCACGCAGGCAAAAAGGATCAAGGACATGGTCCGCAAGAGGAGTCATGAGGACACCTGAGGAAGGAAGGTCACCTTGTTACTGAGGGCCCGGTGATGAGCTGCCAGCACCCCGCCCTGGAAATGTTCACTCTGGGTTGTCTCACCTTCACCTCTACCATAAATGCAAATGTGGCTTTTATCATAATTTCCTTGCCCTCTGTTGCTAGATCACTTCCAACTGTGTCCTTCCATTAGCCTGTCTCATCTTCACTTGAAATCCTCCTTTTCCTTCTCTCTAATGAATGTCTCCATTTCCAGAGTTAAACCAACTGGGATGAGGGAATGGAGATGTGAGGAAGCAGGCCAAAAGGGAGCCACAGCAGTGACAGTGAGGAACAGGACACGGGCGGCAAGATGGCCCCAAAGGGACAGGAAGAGCCTGACACTGATGCAGCAGGGACGGGGTCCAGGGAGCTGTGCGTTTCAGGTCCTCCATGGAGGTAAGTGCTGAGTGGTTCACTTGCCATATCCTCACCTGCAGTGGAGGGATTCTGAGCATTTAACCTAAAGCTGGTGGCAAGGAAGGCAGAAGGCAAAAAGAAAACAGAGAGGACAGCGTGTCCCCTGAATTCCTGCACGTTTGACACTGAGCCAATCTTCAGAACGATGACTGAGTTCCTCCAGGTGGCTAAAGTAAGTCACTTAGCAAATGGTATTATGGTAAGATACTAAATATTTAGCCATGATAGGTGAGCACCATTAAGAAACACTAGGAAACAGATTTGGAGGCCTCAGGGTGCCTGAGGCAAACTAGAACAAGGTGCTTCTCAGGGCGGAAAGAGCCCTGGACCAGTTCTGCAGGCAGAGCCTGGCGGGGGTTTCAGCCCCCAGCGGCAACTTTTGCGTGTGTGCGCACGGTGCATCACCTCACACCTGCATGCGGTTGCAACCAGGGATTAGGGAGATGGCTCTATCAGCTTTCATGCATCTTTCCATGTATCCACACATCCTGTTCCACAGATCCTGTTGTCAGGTCTTCTACCTGGATAGGATATTAGCAGGTGTGTGCACTGCCAAAGAACACTGGGGATGTAATTTGGCACCTCAATTCCCATGAGCAGTAGGAAACGGGAGCTCCAGGATACACGCTACTCTTTTCACCTCTGTGGCTCCGTGCATTCTTCATCTGAGTTCACACTCCTCAGATCTCCCCACATCCAAATCCACACCAAGGACTGTCTCCAATACACCCTCCTAGAAGTACTTTACCTCTCTCTAAATTCCCAGTGAAACTACCTCTTTGTTTTCTATGTTACTGACTTACCATTTCTACTACCAACGGTAAGTTCTAAGAATAAAGGCTATCTCTGTGGTGGATGAATGGATAACTAATCCCAGTTTAAACAGGAAGAAACTGCAGTAGTATAAAAATAAGAGAAAGCTAAAGGCTTCCCCAGTGCCTCAGATGGTAAAGAATATGCCTGCAATGCAGGAGACAGGGGTTCAATCCCCAGGTCGGGAAAATTCCCTAGAGAAGTGAATGGCAACCCATTCCAAGAGTATGCTTGCCTGGGAAATCCCATGGACAGAGGAGTCTGGTGGGTTAGTCTGTGGAGACGCAAAAGAGTCAGACATGAGTTACCAACTAAACAACAACAACTACAAAATAAAAATTAGTCTCCAGGCAACAGACCATACATAGCCCATTTCTCCAATCTCCCCAGACTTTCCATTGAGGAGTAAGAATGTAAAAAATCTAAGGAACTAGGAAAGGAAGAAATAAGCAAGAAATAAAATGACTCCTATCTTCAGATGACATAATTGTCTACATGGAAGATCCCTGAGAACCTACAAAAAAACAAAAACAAAAAAACCTAAAATGAAGGAGGAGTTCAATAAGGTTTCAGAATATAAGATCAACATACAAAAGTCAATTCTTTTTCTACATACCAGCAATGGATGCATAGATACAAAAATTAAAAATACCATTTATCATCATCCCCCAAATGATCTCAATAAAGCTATACTTTTTTTTAATGCAATGTTAGTTGCTCAGATGTGTCCGACTGTTTGTGATCCCATGGACTATAGCCCAGCAGGCTCCACTATCCATGAGATTTCCCAGGCAAGAATACTGGAGTGGGTTGCCATTCTCTTCTACAGGGAATCTTCCTGACCCAGGGATCGAATCCAGGTCTCTTGCACTGCAGGCAGATTCTATACCATCTGAGCCACCAGGGAAGCCCATTTTTAACGCAATGCTAAGTCATTTCAGTCATGTCCAACTCTGTGTGACCCCATAGACGGTGGCCCACCAGGCTCCCCCGTCCCTGGGATTCTCCAGGCAAGAACAATGGAGTGGGTTGCCATTTCCTTCTCCAATGCATGCAAGCAAAAAGTGAAAGGGAAGTCGCTCAGTCATGTCTGACCCTCAGTGACCCCATGGACTGCAGCCCACCAGGCTCCTCCGTCCATGGATTCTCTAGGGAAGAGTATTGGAGTGGGGTGCCATTGCCTTCTCCATGCAATACTTAGGTGTAAATCTAACAAAACATGTATGGGACTTGTATGCTGAAAACTATAAAACACTGCTGAAAGAAATCAAAGAGGTCCTAAGTAAGTGAGGAGATATACCATGTTATGAACTAGAAGACTCAACATAGTAAAGATCTCCCCCCAAAGTGATAAACAGGTTCAATATAATTCCTATAAAAATATCAGCAAGATAGTTTATAGATATAAATGAGAATATTCTAAAATTTATATGGAAAGGCAAGGAAACTAAAATAGCTAAAACAATTTTGAAAAGGAATAAAAGGGACCATACCTCACTATCCTATTTCAAGACTTGTTGTATAGCTACAGTAATCAAGACTGTATGTTATTAGCAGAGGGACAGGCACACACATCAGTGAAACAGAATACAGAACCCACAAATTAGACCTACACAAGAACAGTCAAATGATTTTGGCAATGGTACAAAAGCAATTAAATGTAATAAGGACAGACTTTTCAACAAATGGTGTTGGAGCAATGAACATCTATAAGGAATGAAAGAGGGAGAAAGGGAGGTGTGAACAGACGGAAGGAAAACAAAAAAAGAGAATCTTGACCTAGTCTCACACCTTACATAAAAAGAAAAATCAAAATAGATATTTATCATAATTTCCTTGCCCTCTGTTGCTAGATCACTTCCAACTGTCGTCCTTCCATTAGCCTGTCTCATCTTCACTTGAAATCCTCCTTTTCCTTCTCTCTAATGAATGTCTCCATTTCCAGAGTTAAACCAACTGGGATGAGGGAATGGAGATGTGAGGAAGCAGGCCAAAAGGGAGCCACAGCAGTGACAGTGAGGAACAGGACACGGGCGGCAAGATGGCCCCAAAGGGACAGGAAGAGCCTGACACTGATGCAGCAGGGACGGGGTCCAGGGAGCTGTGCGTTTCAGGTCCTCCATGGAGGTAAGTGCTGAGTGGTTCACTTGCCATATCCTCACCTGCAGTGGAGGGATTCTGAGCATTTAACCTAAAGCTGGTGGCAAGGAAGGCAGAAGGCAAAAAGAAAACAGAGAGGACAGCGTGTCCCCTGAATTCCTGCACGTTTGACACTGAGCCAATCTTCAGAACGATGACTGAGTTCCTCCAGGTGGCTAAAGTAAGTCACTTAGCAAATGGTATTATGGTAAGATACTAAATATTTAGCCATGATAGGTGAGCACCATTAAGAAACACTAGGAAACAGATTTGGAGGCCTCAGGGTGCCTGAGGCAAACTAGAACAAGGTGCTTCTCAGGGCGGAAAGAGCCCTGGACCAGTTCTGCAGGCAGAGCCTGGCGGGGGTTTCAGCCCCCAGCGGCAACTTTTGCGTGTGTGCGCACGGTGCATCACCTCACACCTGCATGCGGTTGCAACCAGGGATTAGGGAGATGGCTCTATCAGCTTTCATGCATCTTTCCATGTATCCACACATCCTGTTCCACAGATCCTGTTGTCAGGTCTTCTACCTGGATAGGATATTAGCAGGTGTGTGCACTGCCAAAGAACACTGGGGATGTAATTTGGCACCTCAATTCCCATGAGCAGTAGGAAACGGGAGCTCCAGGATACACGCTACTCTTTTCACCTCTGTGGCTCCGTGCATTCTTCATCTGAGTTCACACTCCTCAGATCTCCCCACATCCAAATCCACACCAAGGACTGTCTCCAATACACCCTCCTAGAAGTACTTTTACCTCTCTCTAAATTCCCAGTGAAACTACCTCTTTGTTTTCTATGTTACTGACTTACCATTTCTACTACCAACGGTAAGTTCTAAGAATAAAGGCTATCTCTGTGGTGGATGAATGGATAACTAATCCCAGTTTAAACAGGAAGAAACTGCAGTAGTATAAAAATAAGAGAAAGCTAAAGGCTTCCCCAGTGCCTCAGATGGTAAAGAATATGCCTGCAATGCAGGAGACAGGGGTTCAATCCCCAGGTCGGGAAAATTCCCTAGAGAAGTGAATGGCAACCCATTCCAAGAGTATGCTTGCCTGGGAAATCCCATGGACAGAGGAGTCTGGTGGGTTAGTCTGTGGAGACGCAAAAGAGTCAGACATGAGTTACCAACTAAACAACAACAACTACAAAATAAAAATTAGTCTCCAGGCAACAGACCATACATAGCCCATTTCTCCAATCTCCCCAGACTTTCCATTGAGGAGTAAGAATGTAAAAAATCTAAGGAACTAGGAAAGGAAGAAATAAGCAAGAAATAAAATGACTCCTATCTTCAGATGACATAATTGTCTACATGGAAGATCCCTGAGAACCTACAAAAAAACAAAAACAAAAAAACCTAAAATGAAGGAGGAGTTCAATAAGGTTTCAGAATATAAGATCAACATACAAAAGTCAATTCTTTTTCTACATACCAGCAATGGATGCATAGATACAAAAATTAAAAATACCATTTATCATCATCCCCCAAATGATCTCAATAAAGCTATACTTTTTTTTAATGCAATGTTAGTTGCTCAGATGTGTCCGACTGTTTGTGATCCCATGGACTATAGCCCAGCAGGCTCCACTATCCATGAGATTTCCCAGGCAAGAATACTGGAGTGGGTTGCCATTCTCTTCTACAGGGAATCTTCCTGACCCAGGGATCGAATCCAGGTCTCTTGCACTGCAGGCAGATTCTATACCATCTGAGCCACCAGGGAAGCCCATTTTTAACGCAATGCTAAGTCATTTCAGTCATGTCCAACTCTGTGTGACCCCATAGACGGTGGCCCACCAGGCTCCCCCGTCCCTGGGATTCTCCAGGCAAGAACAATGGAGTGGGTTGCCATTTCCTTCTCCAATGCATGCAAGCAAAAAGTGAAAGGGAAGTCGCTCAGTCATGTCTGACCCTCAGTGACCCCATGGACTGCAGCCCACCAGGCTCCTCCGTCCATGGATTCTCTAGGGAAGAGTATTGGAGTGGGGTGCCATTGCCTTCTCCATGCAATACTTAGGTGTAAATCTAACAAAACATGTATGGGACTTGTATGCTGAAAACTATAAAACACTGCTGAAAGAAATCAAAGAGGTCCTAAGTAAGTGAGGAGATATACCATGTTATGAACTAGAAGACTCAACATAGTAAAGATCTCCCCCCAAAGTGATAAACAGGTTCAATATAATTCCTATAAAAATATCAGCAAGATAGTTTATAGATATAAATGAGAATATTCTAAAATTTATATGGAAAGGCAAGGAAACTAAAATAGCTAAAACAATTTTGAAAAGGAATAAAAGGGACCATACCTCACTATCCTATTTCAAGACTTGTTGTATAGCTACAGTAATCAAGACTGTATGTTATTAGCAGAGGGACAGGCACACACATCAGTGAAACAGAATACAGAACCCACAAATTAGACCTACACAAGAACAGTCAAATGATTTTGGCAATGGTACAAAAGCAATTAAATGTAATAAGGACAGACTTTTCAACAAATGGTGTTGGAGCAATGAACATCTATAAGGAATGAAAGAGGGAGAAAGGGAGGTGTGAACAGACGGAAGGAAAACAAAAAAAGAGAATCTTGACCTAGTCTCACACCTTACATAAAAAGAAAAATCAAAATAGATAATAAATTTAAACATAAAAACTAAGGTATAAAAGTAGAAGAAAACAAAGAGAAAATGCTCAGGACTTGAGGAAGGGTTTCATGTATGAGCCCAACAGCACAATCCATAAAAGAAACTCCAATAAATTGGATTTCATCAAAGTTTAAAACTTTTGCACTGCCAAAATCCATGTGAAGAGGATGAAAAGAAAAGCAAGAGAGTGGGGAAAATATTTTTAAACCACACATCTCCTAAAGGACTCTAGATATTGAGAGTTTTTTTAAAGCACTCTCAAAAGCAACAGTGGTAAAAGATCCAGTTAGAAAATGGACAAAGCACATGAACAGACATTTCACCAGAGGATATAGAGATGATAAAAAAGAATGTGAAAGGATATCTAGCATCTCTAGCTATTAAGGGAAATGCAACTTAAGATCACAGTAAGATAATATTACATACTGCTTAGAACAGATAAAGAATCTTTAAGTGACTATCAAATGCTGGCAAATGTGCACAGGAATGGAATCTCTCACACACTGCTGAGAGGACTTTAACACAGTACAATCACTCTGGAAAATAAGTTTGGCGTGGAATATGTTTGGCAGTTGTTTTTTTTTTAAAACTAACCATGCGATTAGCATACAATCTATCAGTCATACTCTACTATCTCTGCAAATTCCTGTCAGGATAACAGCTGTTGTTGTTCAGTTGCACAGTCGTGTCTGACTCCTTGTGACCCCACGGACTACAGCCAGGCCTCCCTGTCCCTCACTGTCTCCCAGAGTTTGCCCAAGTTCATGTCCACTGAGTCAGTCAGTATAATTACTTTAACATAAAAGTGGAAATAAGTATTAACTTAAAGTTTTTATATCCCTTACTTAAATTCAGCTCATACTTGTTTTTTATGTTTAAATGACATTTAAAAATGTCTCTTCTAGTAGAACAATATTCTTTTATGCTAATTAAATGTAATTCTGATGATTTATGCATGAATACTGAAGGGTATGTTTTATAGGGAGCAGCTCTGCAACTAAATAACATTTCCAAACTGGAAGGTACTATAATTTCTGAATTCATTAAAATAAAAGCTGCTTGCAGATAATCAGAATTCAGTTTATAAAAGGAAAGCAGTGGCATGAATCTCGAAAATCATGCCTCAGTTACAGAAAAAGTTATACAAGGACAAAGGCAGCTGAAGAGCGCTCACACAGACATACAAATCTGTCTTACTAGCTCCTTCTACAGGCCAGGGGACCCTATAACCTAGCCCCATGCCTGGCACATATTAGGAAGCTCTCAATATAACTTTTAAACTAATAAACTTATCTAAAAGCTAAGTTTCAGAACTAATAAAAAAGCTTTCCTACAATAAATCTCCACTTGGAAAAGAGAAAGAGGTTTACATAAATGAAAAAATTTAAAAGAAACTGAAGTAGTAATTAAATGTAGCACCCTAGTTACTATTAAAGTTTATAAAAATTATATTTTAATCTGCCTCTGCCATTTCCTAAATCCTTTTCTCAGCATCTATCAATCATACTATCAATTGTCCCTATTCTACTGGCAAAAGGCTGTGCTTAGCTGGAGGGCAATCTGGTTCCCACTGGTTTCTCTGCATCTCTGTATCCTTAACCCTCTTCCAAACCTCTACCACATATACTTCTCCTCTTTCCAAAGAGGGAAAGGGGAAAAGACAAACAGCACTTAACAACCAGGTCTTACCAAACAGAAATTTAAATAAGCAAAACAAGTTTGACTTCGCACACATATATCCAAACACAAGGGTTCACCATAAGGCATTGCTCACATCTCAAAACCACAATACATAGGACAAAAGAGAGAAAATTACGTTTCCCTTACTGAAATCACCTTCAGCCATAGGACTTGAGAACTGGGCACACCTCATTTGTAGTTCAAGAAAGTGCTTTGATTCTGTATTGCTTGGGGATGAGGTAGGGAGGAAGGTTACAGGTCAAGTTTGCCATTCCTTAGGAGCTAAGAAGAGTAGGGGAAGGAATTTGATACCAACTAATATTATATGCCAGGTTTCCCAGGTGGCTCAGTGGTAAAGAATCCACACGCCAACGCTGGAAACACAGGAGACATCTGCTGTTCGATCCCTGGATCAGGAAGATCCCCTGGAGAAGAAAATAGCAACCTACTCCAGTATTCTTACCTGAGAAATCCCATGGACAGGGAGCCTGTCGGGCTATAGTCCATGGGGTCGCAAAGAGCTGGGCACGGCTGAGTGCACACACACGCGCACACACACACACACACACACACACACACAATATTATATGCCAGGCACTATGCTATGAATTTTTACACTGATGATGCTTAATGCTTATAACTATCTACGAGGCAGGCATAATCCATACTGGACAGATGGGGAAATGGTAGTTCTAAAGCTCAAGCGGTAGAGCTAGTATTCCATCCCAAACTTCCTTACTCAGAAATACTGGAAAGCCTGCGATCTTCCCAGTACACTCTGTGTCTCTAAATCCAATCTTTGGGATTACAGCAATTCTGTCTTGCTAAGACAGTTCCTTCCCCTGGAGCATGCATACTTAGAATGAATCAGAGATCTGTCAATAGAAAGAGCCAAGACCCAGGGTTACACTAGTTACAACTGCTCCTCACTCATTGTATTCCTTTGGATAAGTCATTTTTCCTCAATGATCAGCAGTCATCTTTGGATGCCTATGATCTCTGAGGCTCTTTCTACGGATAAAAAGCTTTGAGACTCCAAAATGTTCTCTGTGCTGTAAGCATAAACTCTTACAGCTATAACAACATTAACTAAAATGTGTTTTCCAGGGCAAACCATTATGTCAATTTAATTCTATTCAGCAATAACAAAGGATTCAATTATTTACATTTTCATTTTACCAAAATTAATCTCTATCAGAATCAATGCCTTTCTTTGTACATTTAATGAAGATTGACCCTATCCACCGTCTGAATTTTATTTCTTTTCTGACCATGTCACAAATTTCACCAATTACTTTTCACCACTGGGAATATTCTTTTGTGGCTTTGATGTCTATGAATCTAATTAAGCACTGGAGTGCTTAATCCTTCTGGCACTGGAACCTAGATGTAATCCGATGACGGGCATATATGCTCATCACCTCCGACATCTGGTGTTCACAAAAGCTGGTCTACTAAACCCAGTATCTGGTAAACCAAGTCTTACAAGATCAGCACGCTAAGGGAAGTCTGTTATTAGAACACACTGACGTGAGGTTCGTCGATAATTAAGTAAACAATCATCCCATCATTCGACACACCCCGTCTCCTCCCACTGTGGGCAGCGCTCCACTGGCATCCGGCAACTGAGGGTTCCCACAGGCTCGCACCTTGGGTCGTCCTGGAGGCAGGAAAGCAGCTGGCGGCAGAAAGGGGAGCCGAGACTTCGGGAAGCCCCAAGAAGCCCTAGAGAGCTAAACCGGGCCAGAAGGCCGGACAGGCCGGGGTGGAGGGGGCTCCACTTCCAGGCCCGCCCTGCGCCACACCCTACCCCGCCTGCTCTCGGCTAACGGACCGCAGCGCCGGCCTCAGCCCGCCAGCCCTCACCTCGCCCCGACAGCGGCCTCCGGGAGTCGGCGGCCTCCCGCCGCGCCACCCTCCGCCTCCTCTGCAACCAGCCCACCCTGCAGACCTGGCCCGGGTCACAGGCAGCCCAGGCACAGCTAGACGACACTGCGCATGCGCGAGTCTTGAACCACAACATTCCCCTGCCCCCGCTTATTCGCTGGTGCCGAGCAACACCCACACCCAAACTGACCAATCCTGGCGCGCCCCCACTGCCGGGTTCCGGAGGAGTCTTGAATGAAGGACTTCTTAAAGGGCTTCGACCCACATGTAGATTGGGCATGGCTGGGGCGCGCCTTCCAACCTTCCTCGCGTCTCCCGGTTCTCACCCGCGTGCGTCTGAGGTCCCAGTATGTAATTCCCACGTCCGGAGGTGCGAAGAGGCTTCTCAGTTTCTTAGTTTCTGCCGGGGTAGCGAAAGGTTCTGATGTGTGGAAGTAGAGAGGTTCCGCGTGACGACGCGACACGCACGGGGCGTGGGTTCGGCTATCTGCTGGGCGAAAGGCCCGAGACAGTCAAACCAAAGATCACAGCCTGCTGCCAGCCTGGATGAGGTGCCAAAGTCCGGCCCCAAGGGACACAGTCCAATCTGGGGGGCGGACGTACTCACAGACTGGTGATTGACTGATCAACTGAATGGAGATGGGGAACGACTATTCATTCATTTATTCATTTAACAAATTGTAAGCACTTGCTGAGAACCAGACACTATGCCAGCAACTGCAGACAAAACGAGTAACTCCTGACACTAAAACTTATATTAAGAGGGGAGAGAAGACTGACAGCACCCATAGTGCAATATACAACACATGTTTAAGTACAAACTGAGCTATGCACTCATCGGAGAGGAGCACGGGTTTTGAAAGGATTTCCTGGAGGTTCTGGCCTGGATTTGGTGGTTCAGGGGGGCTTCCTTGACAATGGATGAGTAGTAGCTAACTAGGCAAAGGGAGGAAGAGTGCTTCAGACAGACAGATGTATAAGTACTCTGTGTGGACTATAGCAGGGCCCCTGGAAAGATGAAAACCAACCCTGGGTTGGGGAGTGGTGAGGGGAGGTGGGTGGGGAGTTAATAGGCACAGCCTTTCACTTGGGGCAAATGAAAAAGTTCTGGAAATGGATAGTGGTGATGTTTGCACAACAAAGTAATGTACTATATATCACAGAACTATACATTTAAACATGGTAAAAAAAAATGGTAAGTTTTATGTTATGTACATTTTGCCACCAAAAAGGAAAAATAAACTCAGAGTTTAGAGAGTAAAGAAGTACAGTGAAAGCCATTAGAGAATAGAAGAGGTAACATCATGTAAGATATTGGAGGCCATAGTAGAATTTGAGACAGGTGAAAACTGATTGGATTTATATTTTGTAAAAACCACTTTGGCTGCTGACATTAAGATCAAAATGAAGAAGGCTCTTGGAAACTGTGAAAGGGCCAGTTGGGAAGCCAATGCAGTTGTCTGGACAAGAGAAGATGAAGCTAGACTTTAGGCTGGAACAGTGTGAAGCAGAAGAGAACTGGGCAGTCTGCAAAGAAATGTAGAAGCAAAATCAATAGGACTTGGTGATGAATTGCATGTGAAAGAGTGACAAAGTAGCTTCAAGGATAATGCCATTTTCCACAAGTGATGCTTTGTGAAGTTTATATTGCCAGCCCGTGGCCCTGATTTCCAACCAAATAGCCAGCCACAAACTTCAACATCTCCATTAGAGATCACCTCAAACTGCACACATCCAGATCTGATTTATCACTTACCCTTAGCCCTCTGTGAAATAGGATAAAACATCCTCCATGGGATGAATAAAGGAATTGTGGAGAGAGAGCCCAGCAAAGTAAATGAGCCTGCTCTGGATCAGGGCCACCACTCAGGGAAATGAAGCTCTAGAAGGCAGAAGTGCCGAGATACCCTTTTTGAGCAGTAAAACTTTCCAAGATCTGCATCCTCATTGAAGTGGCTGCTTCTCACTCTGTGCTACAGAGAAAACCAACCTTGCTCCCATTTCATCATGGACGGACTAGACAAGAGAGAAGACAGCCAGAGTTTTAGTGTTGTTGTTTTTTTTTTCAGAGTTTTAGTGCTTGCCAGTGAACCAGACAATCACGATGGTGTGATAACTCACCTAGGGCCAGACATCCTGGAATGTGAAGTCAGGTGGGCCTTAGGAAGCATCACTGTGAACAAAGCTAGTGGAGGTGATGGAATTCTAGTTGAGCTATTTCAAATCCTAAAAGATGATGCTGTGAAAGTGCTGCATTCAACTTGCCAGCAAATTTGAAACACTCAGCAGTGGCCACAGGACTGGAAAAGGTCAGTTTTCATTCCAATTCCAAAGAAAGGCAATGCCAAAGAATGCTCAAACTACCACACAGTTGAACTCATCTCATATACTATTAAAGTAATGCTCAAAATTCTCCAAGCCAGGCTTCAACAGTCTGTGAACTGTGAACTTCCAGAGGTTCAAACTGGTTTTAGAAAAGGCAGAGGAACCAAAGATCAAATTGCCAACATCTGCTGGATCGTGGAAAAAGCAAGAGAGTTCCAGAAAAACATCTATTTCTGCTTTATTGACTATGCCAAAGCCTTTGACTGTGTGGATCACAACAAACTGTGGAAAATTCTGAAAGAAATGGGAATACCAGACCACCTGACCTGCCTCTTGAGAAATCATATGCAGGTCAGGAAGAAACAGTTAGAACTGGAAAATGGAACAACAGACTGTTTCCAAATAGGAAAAGGAATACGTCAAGGCTGTATATTGTCATCCTGCTTATTTAACTTCTATGCAGAGTACATCATGAGAAATGCTGGGCTGGAAGAAGCACAAGCTGGAATCAAGATTGCTAGGAGAAATATCAATAACCTCATATATGCAGATGACACCATCCTTATGGCAGAAAGTGAAGACGAACTAAAGAGCCTCTTGATGAAAGTGAAAGAGGAGAGT
>SJYC01097821.1:0-18049 GCA_006408675.1 Madoqua kirkii
ATATGCTGTCTAGGTTGGTCATAGCTTTCTTCCAAGGCGCAAGCATCGTTTAATTTCATGGCTGCAATCACCATCTGCAATGATTTGGGGGCCCAGAAAAATAGTCAGCCACTGTTTCCACTGTTTCCGCATCTATTTGCCATGAAGTGATGGGATGAGATGCCATGGTCTTAGTTTTCTGAATGTTTAGCTTTAAGCCAACTTTTTCACTCTCATTTTTTATTTTCATCGAGAGGCTCTTTAGTTCTTCACCTTCTGCCATAAGGGTGGTGTCATCTGCATATCTGAGGTTATTGATATTTCTCCCGGCAGTCTTGATTCCAGCTTGTGCTTCTTCCAGCCCAGCTTTTCTTATGATGTACCCTGCATAGAAGTTAAATGAGCAGTGTGACTATATACAGCCTTGACGTACACCTTTTCCTATTTGGAACCAGTTGGTTGTTCCATGTCCAGTTCTAGCATTCAGAAAATGTCTCATGAAATGATGAGAGCAGTAGCTGTTTTCTGGTCGTGGATCCCTGGCTCATACTTTTTTGGTAGCACATAAAAAGACCAATAAATGTTCCCAGTTAAGACAGAGGTAAATTTGGCACAGTAATTTAAGGTGCTTTCTAGCCATATGCCAAGATGAGAGAAAACATTCTCTTAAGTGTAGTTCCAGGAGTTATGCCCCATTTATTATAGAAACAAGATTTTATTTCATTGTGACTGAAGCCATGCTTTCCCCACCACCTGAAAAAGTAATCCTCACTCACTCACTGAATAGCTCAGTGAAGATATCCATCTTGGGTAAGTCTTTACATTGGACACTGGCATTTGGTGATTTGCTTTTTTACAGTTTATAGTAAACACTCTCATTTTTCTATATGGAAAACTGTTGCAAAACACTCTTATTTGGTGCAATGATTCTCAAATTATGAGCAAGTTACCAAAATCTGCTCATGGACATTTTCACATTGCATGATGCATGATTCCTGCCCCCAGTCTGATTTGGGCCTTGACCCCTTGACTGAGAAATGTGATCATAGTAAGCGTGCGTTTATCATGGAAGTGTCTCGTCCCTTCTTTAACTTTGTTCAAGACTTTTTTTTTGGCCTTGTACCACATGGGATCTTAGTTGTCTGCCTGTGTGCGTGCTTAATCACCTCAGCTGTGCTGTGTGACCCTATAGACTGTAGCCGACCAGGCTCCTCTGTCTATGGGATTCTCCAGGCAAGAATACTGGAGTGGGTTGCCATGCCCTCCTCCAAGGGATTTTCCAGACCCAGGGATTGAACCCGTGTCTCGTACATTGCAGGCGGATTCTTTTAACTGCGGAGCCACCGGGGAAACCCTTAGTTCCCCGACTAGGGATCTGACCTGTGACCTTGCAGTGGAAGTATGGAGTCATAACCCTGGACCTCCAGGGAATTCCCTGTTCAAGATTTTTTATAAGTAATACTGAGTACCAGGCACTACTTCAGCTACTGGGGAATCAGTACCAAAAGAGATACCAGCTCTGCTTTCATGGAGCTTACATTCTAGACTGTAGAATCATATAATTAGGCACATAATAATAAGCGCTTTGAATAAGCATAAAGCACAGTAAATGGGAGAAAGTGCTAGTTTCTACAGGTTATCTTTGATGTGACATTTGGGTAGACACCTTAGGTGAGGGAGGAAGCTATACAGATGTGTGAATCAAAGTGAGCATGGGGTGAAGTCCCCCAGGCTAGAGCTTGCTGGATATCTTCAAGTCTCTGCAAGGAGTCCACTCTGGCCAGAACTCAGTGAGTATAGGGAAAGTGACAGATGAGATCAGAGAGGGAGACTAGAGGCCCTGATCATGTAGGTTCTATAGGCCACGAGAAGAGCTGAACTTTACTCATAATGCGATGGGGACCTCTGAAGAGTTTTGAACAGAGGTATTACATGATCTTAACCTAAACTGTAAAATCACTCAGGCTGCTATGAGTATAATTACAGTATCGGTACAAAGGTAGAACAGGGAGACAGGTTAGGAGAATGGTCCAGTACAGTAGTCTAAGCAAGAAGTGATAGTGGCTTGGCCGAGAGATGTAGCTATGGGAGTGAGAATTGAGAACAGGTAAGAATCTGGATGTATTTTCCTCTGATATGTTAAACAGAAACGTAGACAAAACTGAGTGCTCTAGTCAGTAGATGAGCCATTTATTAGATAAATTCTTTTCCAGCTTTTTGTTCAATAAAAACATACCTCTAATTTTATCTGTTTTTCACCCATAGGTACCAGCATGTGTTACACAGAAATCTCATTTATTTGGCTACCATCGCAGATGCCAACCCAACCAGTGCTTCAAAAGCAATGGAATAGTCTTCCAGTTGGCTGTTGTGAGGAGTAATTGAATGTGATCTTTTTCCTATGAAATGGATTTTTGCCAACTCAGCTGTTTAGAATGTGAATGGAACCTCTGTGGCTCTTCTAAAAATGTGAAAATGTGAAGAAAGCTACTAACTTAACCATATTCTCAGTATAAATGTTTAATAATTAAGTGGATTCCCTCAATTAAATTGACTCCAGGTGTCCTCCATCCTGAAATAAGTGTGTTTGGATAACAGATATAATGGGCATCTTCAAGTCAACCTTTTTAGTTTCAACCTGAAGAGGAAACTTGAGCAGGTACTGGGCGATCAGCAGGAATTTGTGAGACTTTCCACTGAGACACTGCCAAATGGACTTGTGACTGTTTCTCTGTCCTATCAGTTTGTGGTGATGGACCCCTGACTGCTCTTTTCACGTTCCTTTGAAATAAAGCTTGCCTTTCCACAAAAGACTGATATTAAGGTATAGAAATTTTCATGTAATGTCTTCCACTTGGTTTTTGAGGAAAAGTGTAAGGAGTTAAAAATACATGTAACACCATCACTGTCACTGCTAACAAAATTAATAGTAATTCTTAAGTATCATCTAACATCATCTACTAATAGAAGATGTGATGCTGAAGGAAGAGTATCTTTTTCTTTTCTATCCTTTTAAGGTTATTGGCTGGGCCTCTATAACAAAAGACAGATTAACAGAAGAAAAGCATATGCATTTATTTAATAAGTTTTACCTGACATGGGAGCCTTCGTAAGGAAACAAAAGACCCAAAGAAACAGTTAAACCTGAGCAGTTTTATATATGAAGTTCGATGAAAACTATAAAGTTGTAGAAAAATGTGATTGGACATAAGGGTATGAGCTAAGTGTAGGAAACTGGGGGAAACTTAGCAAGGCCTTTTTGTTCAAATCTCTGCCCCTCTGGGTGTGGGAGGGCACCTCTCTGAGAGTCACAGGACCTGCTTTATGGGAGAAGGTCTGAGAGTCCCTCAAGGATCTGCCATTTATCAAATTCCGTCCCTAAAATATTCAATATGCCTAGGAGCCGTATTTTAGAGTGGCATGTCCTGAATTCTGTGATGTTCAATTTTCTTCTCTTCCCACAAAATGTGATTTTGTTGACGTGTCTGAAACACGATCCAAACAAAATTCACACCCTGCATTTTGTTGACATCACTATGTCTCTAAAAATACTTAACAATTCCCTTTTTCTTTTCTTTTCCATTTGTTGAAAAAAACGTCATTTGCTCTAAAATTTTTCACATTTCTGTTGTATCCCTGTGGTGCAGTGTCATTATATGTCCCACTGTTGGCCCACTTTTCCTATAAACTAGCAGATCTAGGTGCTCGTTCATACTCAGATTCTAGTATCTTTGGCAAGAATATATCATAGGAAGTGATAGGTGCTTGCTTTTCCATTACATCAGGAAATAACCCAAAATGATTTATTATCAAGCTCCTGGTAGCCTTTCACTTAAATTATGATCTACCCAGCTTTGATAGGTTACTTCATTCAGTTCAGTCGCTCAGTCATGTCCAACTCTGCAACCCCATGAATTGAAGCACGCCAGGCCTCCCTGTCCATCACCAACTCCCGGAGTTCACTCAAACTCATGTCCATTGAGTCAGTGATGCCATCCAGCCATCTCATCCTCTGTCGTCCCCTTCTCCTCCTGTCCCCAATCCCTCCCAGCACCAGGGTCTTTTCCAGTGAGTCAGCTCTTCGCATGAGGTGGCCAAAGTATTAGAGTTTCAACTTTAGCATCAGTCCTTCCAATGAACATGCAGGACTGTTCTCCTTCAGGATGGACTGGTTGGACCTCCTTGGAGTCCAAGGGACTCTCAAGAGTCTTCTCCAACGCCACAGTTCAAAAGCATCAATTCTGCGTTCAGCTTTCTTCACAGCTCAACTCTCACACCAATACATGACCACTGGAAAAACCATAGCCTTGACTAGACGGACCTTTGTTCGCAGATAACGTCTCTGCTTTTTAATATGCTATCTAAGTTGGTCATAACTTTGCTTCCAAGGAGCAAATGTCTTTTAATTTCATGGCTGCAATCACCATCTGCAGTGATTTTGGAGCCCAAAATAATGTCTGCCACTGTTTCCACTGTTTCCCCATTTCCCATGAAGTGATGGGACCAGATGCCAGGATCTTAGTTTTCTGAATGTTTAGCTTTAAGCCAACTTTTTCACTCTCCTCTTTCACTTTCATCAAAAGGCTTTTTAGTTCCTCTTCACTTTCTGCCATAAGGGTGGTGTCATCTGCATATCTGAGGTTATTGATATTTCTCCTGGCAATCTTGATTCCAGCTTGTGCTTCTTCCAGCCCAGTGTTTCTCATGATGTACTCTGCATATAAGTTAAATAAGCAGGGTGACAATATACAGCCTTGATGTACTCCTTTTCCTATTTGGAACCAGTCTGTTCCATTTTCCAGTTCTAACTGTTGCTTCCTGACCTGCATATGGATTTCTCAAGAGGCAGGCCAGGTGATCTAGTATTCCCATCCCTCAGAATTTTCCAGTTTATTGTGATCCACACAGTCAAAGCCTTCGGCAGTCAATAAAGCATAAATAGATGTTGTTCTGGAACTCTCTTGCTTTTTTGATGATCCAGCAGATGTTGGCAATTTGATCTTTGGTTCCTCTGCCTTTTCTAAAACCAGGTTGAACATCTGGAAGTTCACGGTTCACATATTGCTGAAGCCTGGCTTGGAGAATTTTGAGCATTACATTACTAGCGTGTGAGATGAGTGCAACTGTGCAGTAGTTTGCGCATTCTTTGGGACTGGAATGAAAACTGAGCTTTTCCAGTCCCGTGGCCACTGCTGAGTTTTCCAAATTTGCTGGCAAGTTGAATGCAGCACTTTCACAGCATCATCTTTCAGGATTTGAAATAGCTCCACTGGAATTCCATCACCTCCACTAGCTTTGTTCATAGTGATGCTTTCTAAGGCCCACTTGCGTTCACATTCCAGGATGTCTGGCTCTACATGAGTGATCACACCGTCCTGATTATCTGGGTCGTGAAGCTCTTTTTTATACAGTTCTGTGTATTCTTGCCACTTCTTAATATCTTCTGTTTCTGTTAGGTCCATACCATTTCTCTCCTTTATCAAGCCCATCTTTGCATGAAATGTTCCCTTGGTATCTCTAATTTTCTTGAAGAGATCTCTAGTCTTTCCCATTCTGTTGTTTTCCTTTATTTCTTTGCATTGATCACTGAGGAAGACTTTCTTATCTCTCCTTACCATTCTTTGGAACTCTGCATTCAGATGCTTATATCTTTCCTTTTCTCCTTTGCTTTTCGCCTCTCTTCTTCATTAGGGATTACCTAATGGTGATTTTTCTATGTTGTCATTCTTTCTGCTTCTATTATCTTTGTTCTGTCAGAACTTTCCTTTGTGACTTACCTGTTAAATGGGGCAAAGAGCTTCTTAAGTGAACCCCAAATTAAAACCTCCTTTTGTTGGAAGTCAAGGGTTTCCACCCAGGAAGGCTGTAATATGTAAACAGTGAAGAGAAACCTCATTTTGAATCCCAAATCTGTCATAACCTCTGTAAGCTCTGTTTCCTCAGCTCTAAAATGGAGATAATAAAAGTAGTATCTGCCTCTTGAGGTTATGAGGTGGAGATTATGTGATTGAGAGCTGGGCATGGTAAATATTCAAGTGTGTTAGCTGAAGGCTCTGGCCCTTTTCAGAGGCCCTCACCCATTCTGTCATCTGTAGGGTTCTATCTCATCATTGGTGTTCTCTGTCCTCAACTATTCATGTGGTTTGTGCTTGTACTCTATGCCAGGTAGGCTGCTGAAGGGCCTGATCTGATCAGCAAATATGGTAGGTGCTGTGCAATGTCTTTAGTTTTGAATTAGTTGCTAACATTTAAAGATAAGAGGATTTCCCATGAAAGCCTGGATTTCTAGTAATGCTGGATTACAGGTCTATAGTGAAAACCATTAGCTGGAGTGTGATGGCCGCTGCCCTCCACTTACGTTATTAGATAGCTTGATCACTTAAAAATCTGTCAAGAGCGTAGATCTCACGTTAAGTTTTTTTACCACAATAAAGTAAAAAAGAAAGCAGAGTGCTTGCCAGATCCTGGGTAGAGGGGAGGAGAAGTCATTGTTTAACTGGTACAAAATTTTAGTTTTACAAGATGAAGATTGTCCTGTGGCTAGAATGTAGTGATGGTGGCACAACAATGCAAATCTACTTGGTGCCTCTGAACAGTAAGCTTTAAAAAAGTTAAAAGACCAGTTTATGTAAAGTTAAATGTATATATTACAATTTTAAGAAAATAACGGAAAACAACAACCACTCAACAGTGTGGCCCCATGGTAAAGATAAATCATGTAGCAAATTGAGCCCAGAAAAAGAATGGCACATATGTGGTCACAAAGCCAAGGTAATTCAATGTATAAGACAGTCTTTTCAACAAATGGTGGTGAACTACGGTATATCCCTACGAGAAAAAAAAGAACTTCAGCTTCTACCTGACACCATATCCACAAATGCTGACAGATGATAGACTTACACCAAAAAGACGGGGTTATAAAATTCTAAAAGGAACATAGGAGAAAATCTTCATGAGCCTGCGGTAGGCAGAGATTTCTTACACAGAGAAGCACAAACCATAAAAGAAAAAGTTGATCAAATGACTTCATAAAAAATTTACAAACTGCTTTCCACAAGCCACTATCAAAACAATGAAAAGGCAAGACAGACTGGGAGAAAATATAATTACACAAACCTAGCAAGGGATTTGTATTCAGAATATACATACATCGTTTAACAACACGTTATTATACAGAGTTCTTGCTTTCTATTAGAGGAAGAACATGATTAAAATAAGGGCAAAGGTCTTGAACTGACAATTTAGAGAAGAGGTAGAATCGCCTTGAACGCCATGCCCATGACGCCGGCCCCCAAAGCGGAAACGCACGTACAACTGTACCTGAATGCCTATGAAGTGAGACAAATAGTCTAATAGGATAGCGTCATAACTACTCCCTGAGTAAAAAGAAAGTCAAAACTGTCAGTCTACTAATCCTCCAAACTCTTGCAGCTACGGACATTAAGGAAGCCTCGCGCTATCTGCAAATGCTTTGACACGACAGGAAGTAGAGAGCGCAGGCGCGTCTGGGCCTCCCACAGTTGGCGACTGATTCCAACGTAAAGGAGGAAAGGGGCGGAGCAAAAAAGAACCAGCTCAGGTATAGGAGCGCGAGACTCGAGCTCCGAGGCATTCCCACGTAGGCGTAGCCGCTTCTGTTAACCACCGCCTTCCAGTACGTGCTCTCGCGGTATTTGTCCCGGCTCTCGCGGGGTTTAGCGTGGCAATAGGAGACCCGGCCGGGGGCCGGGGGCCGGGGGTGGCGGTCCGTTAGTGGCGTTGGGCTCCGGCGGCGGTGGCAGCGCTTACTTCTCTGCCAACTGGGAGGTCTCAGGCTGGAGGCCAGCCAGGTGAAGAGCGCGGCTGCATGTGTGTGCGCACTCCATGGGAGCCGGGAGGCCTGAGGTGAGAGGGACTGGTCTCGGCCTCCGGCGCTGTCGCGACAGGCCGGCGGGAGGTGACTGAGGCGCGGGCTCCGCCCCAGCCCCCGCCCTGACCGCTTTCCTCCCTATCTCTCCCAGCTTTTGCTGCCGCCTCGGTCGCTATGGGGGCGCAGGACCGGCCGCAATGCCACTTCGACATCGAAATCAACCGGGAGCCGGGTGAGCCGGGCCACTGGGGAGCCCCGCGGGGCCTTGGCTTGCTTTGGGGAAGGGGAGGGGTCTCCCTTCATCAACCCTCCCCCAAGCCTTTTTGGGAGCTGGTAGGCGCAGTCCGTATTCCCTTTTCTCCTGAGGGAATATCTGTGGAGAGGAGGGTGGTCCGGATACAATCTAATCGGAGTCCAGGCCTGGTCCTCCCAAACTCCTTGCCCCCCCTGCACCCCTCCTGAGTGTTCCTGCCCTGCCTTAGCGCCAGGAAAAGATTTGCGATCCTTTTTGGACTTTGTTTCTCACAGTATCTCTAAGGAGCAAACACTCCCAATTTCGATTTCTGGTATCTCGCTCTGTACTATGAGCTTTGGACTCGTACGTTGTATATTTTCTAATTCTTGTGCATCATTAATAGGTTAACGTTACTTTTATTTTTCTTTAAGTGTCTTTAGCCAGAATTCCTTGATTCATGGGGTAGTGACTTAGCACAAGTCTTGGGCTTTAAACCAAAGCATTTAGTATCAACAGACTTGCAATGTGTGTTCTCTTCCATTACTGTTTTCTTTAGGGAATCCAGCAATTCCTTAGTATATTTTTTTGAAAATGAGATATTTTCTTCTCAAGAATAGTTAACTTCATTCTACGCAGCAGATTGTGCAGGGTTCCAAACAGTTTTCTTAGCTTTTTTTTTTTTTTTTTACTGTGACAGAAGTTTTAATTGGAAGCGTGTATAGTCTTTCTGCAGATCTTGTTCAGCAGATTGTGCATGCTACTGTTCTAGACTGAGAATATAGAAATGCATAAAACAAAGGCCTCTCTTCCTTGTAGTTTATATTCTGTTGGAGGAAGACAGTCAATAATACAGAAAAAAAAAGTGTCTTGTATTAGGGGTACTGTTTTAATAGATTGGTCAGAAAAGGACATTTCGAGAGGATGACTTTTAAGCAAACCTGAAGGAGAAGGTGAGGGTGTCAATATCTCTGAGAAGAACCTTCCTGATAGAGGAACAGGTAATATGAAGCCTTGACGAAAAAGTGTACCTTCTTGTTTGAGGAACAGAAAGTGTAGTAGCTTCCTTGACTTAACGAGAAAGTGTACCTTCTAGTTTGAGGAGTAAAGGAGGCAGGTGAGTAACGGAAAATAAGTAAAGGCCAGAATAAGAACTTTGACTCCGTGAGATAAAATGTTGAAAGGTTTTGAGCAAAGGAATGATGTGATCTTAGAAATTTTTGTTGCATTCTCTCTTCATCTTTTGAAGCTTGAGGCTCTTAATCCTTATTTTATAGTGAATTTTCATTTTTAATAAGAAGGCTTATTTTTTTAAGAGTTAAAAATAGCATACTCCTGGAAAGTAGAGGTCAAACAAAGGTTCTGTAGCCCTGGAAAGTACTCATCTTGTACACATTCATATCCTGGTTTTGCAAATAACTTTTGTCGTGAAACGTCTTCAGAATATGGTAAATGTAATATGAACTTTGATCCCCAATATTATAATACCGTACTGGTAGAAGTGACTAGAACTCTTTAGAACACTGAACCCTATATAAAACAAGGAATGCTTGCATTGTTCTAGGTTGAACCAGCTGGTAACTGGCAGTTTCATATGGTTCAGTTTCATATATAATGTTGATATTTCTCTAGCACTTTTCAGTATATTAACTAAGTAGTAGGTATTTGATTTTTACACAGCTTGTAAGAATCACTTCAGTTGTTTGAAATGAGGTGTCCCACTTTGTATTATTTAACCATTAGTATGTATGTCATTGAGTACTTATTCAAGTAATAACTCTTGTCTTCTCGTATAGTTAATAATTCGCTTGATACAAAGTAATATCTTTTATTTACTTTGATAAGTAAAGATCCTTTAATGAGTAACTTTGTTGTCCATATTAATGAGAGGTCAAAAAGTACTGATAAAAATTGATTTGAACACAGCACAGTGTGTATTTTCCATTACTATCAATGGAAATTTATATATTTTATAGCAAACAAATGAGACTTTTGAATTGTAAAGCCACCAAATGAATGCAAGTATATATTAAAGAGGAATGTCTTTAAATTACATGACTGTAGTTACAGAACTATTCATGTTGTTACTTCTCTTTGAGTTTTGGTGGTTTGTCGCTTTTAAGCAACTGGCTCATTTAATTTTAAAGTTGTCGAACAACATTGTCCTTTAATTTAGTATCTGTGGGATCTGTAGTAATATCACTTTTATTCCTCATGATGATAATCTGTGCCTGTTGTCTTTTTTCCTGTGGCCAGTTTGGCTAGGAGTTTTACCAATTTTACTGTTATTTCAGAGAACCAGATTTTCATTTCATTTGTGTTTTGTTTTATTTTCTTTTTTCAGAGGTTCTGTTTATTTTTTTCTGACAGGCAGGCCCACCCTTCTTTGATTAAATATTAGTTCTCTCTATGGTTGTTAGTGGTTGGTTAAACTGAATACCTTTCAGGGCAGACATGAAATAGGTATCTAGCCTTTTCTTCTTTGGTACTTCAGAAAATTATCTTTTATTTGCCCTTTTCAGATGTTGTATCAAGAAGTGGAATATTGGAGCTCAGGGGAACAGGTTTTAGATATCTGGTGCAAACTGATTTAAGCCAGTTTAGTCAAAAATGGCTATTAAGTTTTTAGAGCATATCAAGGAGTCACCAGTAAGTTAATGGCTGTAGATTGCCTTTGTCACAACCTTGCTACCAGGACACAGTGAAAGTAAGTCACATTTGCCATATGTAGACGTTGACAAGCAAATATACACACACATAGGTCATAAAACTAGTTCTATAAGTCTGATGAAGTCATTTTCAGCGCTCCAAGTACTCTTTATGTGGAAGATTTCTGGTCATGAAAATTGTCATGTGAATCTTTTAGTTTTGTGCACCAGAATCCTCTTAAATCTTGACTATACCCAGGACCTTTTTGATGGACCCAGCCAGAGGTTCCACTCCAAAGGGTGACTCCAGATTTATGTCCTATTAATGAAAGAGTATGGATTATCTCCAAATGTTTTTATTCAGTCTTATGTTCCAGATATTACCAGTTTGCCAATAAAAACAGATTTTAAGCATTCATTTTACTAGTTACTATTTGAATAGAGGTAAAGATAGCAAAAGTAGTATTAGAAGTCACCTCTGGAATACAGCTTTTGATTTATCACCCCCCTGGAGGCTGTGTGTTTCTTAGAGGCCTGAGGTATAGTTTTAAAACTCCATATGAGAATGTCTATGTAAGGTATTTTTAAAAAATTATAGTTGTAATACATTACATTATAGTAGTATAATGATGTAGACCTTTCTTTGTTTTCAAACCGCGAGATGCTATCATGAGACCAGAAGTCAAACTCCAATTTTTTTCACTCCCATTTCTGTTAGTATTCAATAGAGTTTTTCAAAGGCAGTGATGACACAACAGATTGAATGCAGAAGCAGATAGGAAAATCTATTAGACATGAAATAGGAAATCTCATGAAATGAGATTTGCAAAAATGTAAAACTCATTAAGTTTTTTGTTCATATTTCAAAATGTAAATTATTAAGAAAGAACCCATATTGGGGTTCCCTGGTGGCTCAGTAGTAAAGAAACTTCCTGCTAGTGCAGGAGTCATGGGTTCAATCCCTGGTCTGGGAAGATCCCACCTGCCACAGAACAACTAAGCCAGTGGGTCACAACTACTGAGCCTGGGCTCTAAGGCCTAGAAACTGTTAGTACTGAACCCCGTGTGCCCTAGAGCCTGTGCTGCTCGACAGGAGAAGCCACCGCAGTGAGAAACCCGTACACTGCAACTGGAGACTAGTCCATCTTTATAAAGTCTTCAGTAATTGTTTAGCATAGAGAGGGATTCTGAGACCAAAGAGTTTGAGAACTGCTGGTGTAGACACATGCTTTCATGGAACTCAAGAATTGGGTTTTGTCAGCAATTGTTTTAAACTTTTTGTTGGAATATAATTTCATGTTTATAGGAAGTTGAAAAGTAAAAGCAGTAAAAAGAATGCCAATCTATTCTTTACCTAGATTCACCTATTTACATTTTATACTATTTGCTTTATTAATCTCTCTGTTTCTCTCTAAACGCACAATTTTTCTGACTCATTTGAAGGTATGTTACCTACATCATGGCTCTTTACCCCTAAGTATGTGTGTGTATTTATTAAGAGTAGAAATATTCATTAAAACTGTATTAAACATTTTTAAAATTTTTTCAAAGAAAAGAAAGGGGTATTCTCCAACATAACCACAGTGCAGTTGTCAACTTCATAAATTTACATGCATACAATACTTTAATCTACTATCTCTGTATTCTGTTTTTGTTGGTTGGCCTAAAAAATCATTTATATCATTCTTTTCCCTCCAGTACAAAATTCCAGTCTAGCCTCAGATATTACATTCAGCTGTCAAATCTCTTTACCCTATATTTCCATAGCTTTTGTCTTTTATGAGATTGACATTTCTTAAACAATGTAGCCCCCTTCTTGAATAGAATGTTACTTATTTTGTATTTGTCAGAGGCATAAAGTTGATTTTCCAAAATGATAATCAAGGTGTTTCTTTAAAAGAATGGTTTAGAATTTTGTTTATGTGGGCCTCAGAACAATGTCATAAAACCCTGGCAATTTATCAAAATAGGTAAAATGGATGTTTTAACTTTACTGTTCAAGGTTCACATGAATCAAAGAAACTAAAAATGTGTTCTTAGTAAACACTATAGAGTATTTGGAGCTGAAACTGAGAAACAAGTTTAAAGTAAAGAGGAAGACAAATGTTTGAGTACTGCTTATGACCTAGGGAAAACCCTCTGACCTCTTTGTAAATGGAAATACTAGAGTCGTTATTGTGGTTCTAAAGTACAGCAAAATTTGCTTGTATTCAAAATTAACCTTTAAACTTCAGACTAATACCCAGAATAACATACTTTGAGATAGAGCAAGGCATATGAGACCTGATTTGTACTGGGGGCCCGGGAGAAATGAATCTTTCATCTCAAGCATGCTGTGGGTCATAGGCTTGTGAATACTCGGTGATTCTGGATGCAGTGGTTTGCTCCATTTAAATGATTTCTCCCTTTTGTATATATTAAACTAATAAGACTTCAGTGCAATATTGCTTCATGATAAGGTTCTTGAAAAGAGTAATTAAATAATACAACCACATGTCTTAAAGATCTTTATTTTAAAAATGAATTTATTCTAATCAATTAAGGAACACAATTTTTCTTAGGCAGATTACCGTTTTGTGTTGTGACACAGATAGCAAAGAGGAACTACTGTGGGAGAGAAGGATGGTGAGCAGCATTGCTGTTTTGAGTTATTCTCACCTATCTGATAGTTATTTGAAAGACCACAAGGAGGGTTATGCTAATGACAGTGCTGAGAAAGGTCAGAGTGAGGTGTGATCAGCTTTTGGATTTCCTCAGTGATGTTTAAATTTTATAAGATATTCTTAAAACTAAAAGCATGCCTGTATCATTGATACTCCTAAGATAAAAAATCTTTTTTACTAGAACCTGAAATTCCCTTCTCCCCAGCTCACATTGTCCAGTGGAAACAGTTGTCTTTCTTTGTGATTGTTTGATAATGCAGTGTTTCTTTCAATTTTTTCATGTTATTGCAGAGCTGCCTGTATTTGTAAAGAACCTAGCATAGCATGTGACACACTTGTTTTTTAAGTTGCTTTAATTAGTGCATTTGCGTGAACGTGAGCTTGAGCACTGAGCTCATGTTCACTTTTAGGGCAAAGGCTTGTTCAGTTCAGTTCAGTTTAGTTCAGTCGCTCAGTCGTATCCGACTCTTTGCGACCCCATCAATCGCAGCACGCCAGGCCTCCCTGTTCATCACCATCTCCTATATCTGTAAGCAAAAAGGTTCTCCTTCACCCCCTTTTCTCCTTATTTTTAAAAATTGGGCCCAGAGAATCCCAGTAATAACCACAGGCCTGGTTGAAATGTCATGAAGGCAAATTCATATGGATTTTTTTAAATTAATTTTTTTATTGAAAGATAATTGATTTACAGAATTTTGTTGTTTTCTGTCAAACCTCAACATGAATCAGCCATGCTGCTGCTACTGCTAAGTCACTTCAGTCGTGTCCGACTCTGTGTGACTCTATAGATGGCAGCCCACTAGGTATACATATATCCCCTCCCTCTTGAACCTCTCTCCCATCTCCTGCCACATCCCCCACCCCTAGTTAGATACAGAGCCCCTGTTGAGTTTCCTGAGCCATACAGCAAATTCCCGTAGACTGTCTTATTTTACACATGGTAATGTAAGTTTCCTTTTTGCTCTTTCCATATATCTCACCCTCTCCTCCCCTTTCCCCATGTCCTTAAGTTTATTTTCTGTTTCTCCATTGCTGTCCTGTAAATAAGTTCTTCAGTACCATTTTTCTAGATTCCATGTATATGTGTTAGAATACAATATTTATCTTTCTTTGACTCTCTTCACTCTGTATAATAGGTTCTAGGTTCATCCACCTTATCAGAACTGACTCAAACACATTCCTTTTTGTGGCTGAGTAATATTCCATTGTGTATATGTACTACTTTTTTATCCATTCATCTGTCAGTGGACATCTAGGTTGCTTCCATGTTCTAGCTATTGTAAATAGTGCTGCAGTGAACAATGTGATCCATGTTTCTTTTTCAGTTTTGGTTTCCTCAGGGTATATGCCTAAGAGTGGAGTTGGGTCATATGATGGTTTTATTCCAAGTTTTTGTAAGGAATCTCCATGCCGTCTTCCTTGGTGGCTATATCAGTTTACATTCCCACCAACAGTGCAAGAGCATTCCGTTTTCTCCACACCCTCTCCAGCATTTATTGTTTGTAGACTTCTTGATGATGGCCATTCTGACTGGTGTGAGGTGATATCTCATTGTAGTTTTGATTTGCATTTCTCTAATAATGAACTATGTTGAGCATCTTTTCATGAGTTTTTTAGCCATCTGTATGTTGTCTTTGGAGAAATGTCTATTTAAGTCTTTTTCCCACTTTTTGATTGGGTTGTTTGGTTTTCTGGTATTGAGTTGTATGAGCTGCTTGTATATTTTGGAAATCAATCCTTTCTTACTTGTTTCATTTGCTATTGTTTTCTCCCATTCTGAGAGTTGTCATATGGATTTTTATGGGGACTTGGAGAGGAGAAAATTGGCTTCTTAGTTAGCACTATCCTTTTTCTTCCTTTTCTCTGCCTCAAATCTCCATGTGAAATATACAGTCAAAGATTTTTTTCCTTTTTTGCCTTTAACGTAAGATGGCTATTCCTTGTCTCTTACCTCCTACTCCTGTTTGAATCCCTGTACTTTTTGGCTATTTTTTTACATTTGTTGGTATTCATCTGTCAGTGTTGTTGCAAATGGAATTCTGACAATGGTGAGTGAACTAGATGTCCAGTATGATTCAGAATTTTTTTTTTAACAGTTCTGATAGGTACATCATTTACTTCAGAGTCTTTAGCAGTGTTTTTAACCTTGTACCGTAATATTGCGCCCAAAACAGTTTGGTTTTGTTCATGTTTTTTTCTTTTGCTCTTAATAACACAGTGCCATGGCAGAGACAAATTTCTGTTCTAACCATTACTCCATGAGTGTGAAAGGTCAATAGAAATTTTGTTTCTCCATCAGGTTAGAGGATAGGGTATTAGAGGTGAGTATTTTTTAAAAAAATCATTGTGGTTAGCTATCCCTCTCTGAATATTAGACCTGGAAATGTAATTACATGTAACTGTTTTCATATATATTCTACCACTAGAGGGTTCATAATTATCTGTAAAGGAGAAACTAAAAATATTTGAAATTTTCATCAGTTTTCATTTGGAGGCATTAAAGACTTGGGGGGGAAACTCTTTATTGAAGTCACTACTAAGGGTGAGGTTTCAGTTGCTTTGATTGTATCTTTTATCTGAAAAGCATCTATCTTAAAGAGATTCCAGAGACCCTATGTATGTTGTAGTTTACAAAGCTAGATGATTTTGAATTTGACACCCACCTAGCCAGCCATTTCTTAGGGATTTATGAGTGATGGAAATACTCTTATCACACTTGTAAGTTATTTCTATGTAAATACAAAGAATAGTACTTAGTATTACTGATATTACATGCATTTCCTAAAATTCTAAAATGTTTTTAGATACATTGCTATCTTCCTTTTTACTTTCTTAACTTTTTCTTCATTTCTTTAGACATCAAGATCAGCTAGAAGGTTTTGAAATTGCATTAAATTTGACTCCAGCACTTGATTTGGCAGTGCTGACATGGGAGAGTCTTCTTATATGATTCCATTCTTCCACTTTTTATCCTTTAAGGTGGTTCTTACACAATAACCTGGTTTTGTCCTCAGAGTAACTGACTGACATGGCCAGGAATAAAGTAAAATCTTAGTGACACAATAAATCAAGGCATTTTGTGTCTACTGGATTATGCTTGATCCAGTTAACTTTGATTTATTCTATAAGTCTTGACTATGTACAAATGTTCATAATGGAAAGCTTTTATAGAATAAAGGGAAAAGGAACTCAGGAAAATGGTTGTAATTCAAAATTCCCTTTCTTATTTTATTGACAGGAGGGCAAAGTTGAAACAGTTTTTAAAATAATATGGTTTGCCCCTTGTACTCTCATGCACAAGGTGAGTTTTCCAGACATTACAGAATATGTAATGATACCACCGCTCTGACAGCTGATGGAACAGGTATCTGAGTATTCTTGTTTTGAAAGTTTCTGAGTTTTAATTTATAATACAGTAAATATCAAAAATATAACCCATATTTTAAAAGCTTTAATCATTTTAAGAGTTTAAAGGAGTCCTGAGATGAGCAGATTTGTCAAACACTTCTCTTTTAGCATGAGAGGCATGCTGAGTTCCATCTGACTCTTTGCAACCCCATGGACTGTAGCCTGTCAGGCTCTTCTGTCCATGGGATTCTCCAGGCAAGAATATTGGTGTGGGTTGCAATTTCCTCCTCCAGGGGATCTTCCCTGACCCAGAGATAGAACTTGAATTTCCTGCATTAGTAGGCAGATTGTTTATTGCATAATAAAGTTGAATTTGCTGACTTGTTGCTATTGTTTCTTGTTTGTTGATTAGGTTTTAGGAACCATAACCTCTTCTCTTTCTGCCCTCTCAGGGAATTTAATGTGAGTTTTAGTTGTGAGTGACAGTTCAAGGGTTGGCTGTGAACAGTTCTTGCATAAAGGTAAAAAGCTGAATGTAGAGGACAGAACTTTCTTCTACTAGTACTAGCCCAGAGTGACTATCTTATGATGTTCTCTCATCACTGGAGGGATTTAGGCATAAATCAGACAGCTGTTATTGAGAATACCTTTAAAGATTAATAGTTCAGGTAGGAGATATACTAAGAGAGATCTAATAAAATAAGGTTCTGTTGAAAGACACTTAAAATCCTACAGTTCTGGACTGAAATCACTTTGGTTGCATGTGAATTCTAATGCTAATAAATATAGTATGGTTCTTATTAATTGGTATTGTCTAGTTAAATTCTTTTCCTGTTGAATCTCTTAAAAAAATTAAAATGAATGATAAAAATGGGCCTCTCAATTTGTTTATTTCTCCCATATAAATATGATACATTTAATCAACTTGCTTACCTGTTTTTTCATGTGTTTTATTTCAGTTGGTCGAATTATGTTTCAGCTCTTTTCAGATATATGTCCAAAAACATGCAAAAACTTCCTTTGCCTATGCTCAGGTAAATGAATTATTAGATTATTTCCAATGAGAAGTCCTGGCTTAAAATTTTACCTTGTTAACAGAATAGCTATTTTCCTTAAAAAGTAATGGATTGTGAAATGAAAAACAAAAAATATTATTTTCACTGATAAGAAGTCAGGGAAGCATTTCTTAAAGGGAAAAGAGGAGAAAGAAATGATCTCAAAAATTAAAAAGGAAGTAACACCATATGTAATGGAATCTTTATACTTTATAGTTTAAAAAATAATAGCATATGTATTCAAAACTGATTTATTTTGATAGAATTTTACAGAT
>SJYC01097822.1:0-16068 GCA_006408675.1 Madoqua kirkii
CACTGTAAACTTGTGATTGAAAGAAACTTTTCTACTTTTAGTTTGAAATTTACTTTTGGAAATGAGTTTTCAGTTAAAAACAATCTTGGAAGTAATTAAACATTTTTGCAGTCACAAAATAAAATCCTCTTTTTTTTTAAGAAGCTTTTATGCATGTGCTTTTTTAATGTGGGCTAAAAGTACCAATTCCTCAGGGATTTCAGGATAAAATAAAACTAACATTCACTTTTCTAAATAAAATGTTTCCTTGCTTTTATATAAAAAATAAGTAAAATGGAGATGGTGGCCCATGAAAGAAGTATTTTTGAAAATCTTATGTCTTGCAAGCCCAAATCTACTTGGAATTGGAAGTAGTTAAGAAAAAGCGTAATGTACAATCTTCAAGTTTTATAGACGATCACAGATAGTTGCTCTGAAAGTTGAGGTTCCGAGGGTTGATGGTCACTGAGCTGTCAGATAGCTTCCCAGGAAGGACTTCTATATTTATCCTCCTCCCACACTTCTTTGGCACCATGAGCAGCAGTTCTGCAGTCTGAAAAGGGTAGTGTGAGAATGGATCATAAAATGGCAAGAACTGCCTTTATAGTTCCGCTTAATAAGGACTTTTAATAAATCCTTGCAAAATTGTATTTGTAGTTCATGTTATAAATCTATTGCCTTGTATTTCCAAGGAGTAAATTTGGTGCAGTTAGTGTGGGTACTTGAGCAAAATGTTTCTCTAGAATTCTTGTGCTTTTTGTAAAAACTATTGGCTTCATTACTTGAAACACTTAAGACTTCTCCTTCCTAAGGCATATACATCATTTTATTAAAATTTTTTGTATATATTGCTTTCTTTGGGTGGAAAAATTATGTGTGTGATAAAACCAGATTGTCTTTTGTATAAAGCTATTTATAATTTTTGCATTAATTGCTTATATCTACTACTATATTAGTCATAGTGATTTTGCTTTTAGGGACCCAAATAGAAGAAAACTAATTGTTCTTGGAATAGTACTGCTCGAGAAACACAAAAGAAGTAATACATGGCACTATCCCCATGAATCACTGAGGAAGTAATAGTTTGTTCATGCTGAGGTAGTTTTGAAGGAATTCAAAGACCTGGGACCATGTTAATGGGGTTCATTTTATTATTATTTTTTTTTTTAGGCCAAAGACTAGGAAGAGGCTGCAATAAAAGTTATAGGATTATAAAGTCTAGGACTAGAAAAGAATTTAGAGATCCTCCAGTCCAGTCTTTCTGTTCTATAGATAATGCTAAATAAGGAACAAAAGACATATGCAGTCTAGGTTATAGGGATTTTTCTCATGATCTTGAAGAAATTGATAGCTGAAAAGAGCATGCTGAACACTTATGCTCCATAGGTTTATTGACCAGTCTGCTCTGAGTTTATTTATTTAGACTTGTGAGATATTAGTTCCAAGGACTGAACCTCAATAGTAAAAGCACAGAGTCCTAACTTCTGGACCATCAGGGAATTTCCCTGAATTTATTTTAATTTTAGTTTTATATGCATCAAGTATTGCTGGAAAAATAATATAACACACAAGAAAGCATTTTTCTTGTCCTTTAGCTATCAGTAATAACTATTCAGTCTGGTTCTGATTTTCATTGTCTTTCATTCATCAGAAAGATGAAGAAGATACTGCATAACATAGATTAAAGAGATTAGTTAGGTAATTTATAACTATGTATTAAGTAACTATATTCTCCTGGGTTAGAGCACTAACCTATCAGGAAACCTTGTATCTAGTCTTACCATATGCCTTGAGTTACTTTTGTTTTTCCTTTTCTGTTTGTAAACTATGTAGCTCAGTTTCAAATATAAATAACATTTTGGTGTGAAAATGCAGACATTAAAGGAAGAAAGTGTTTTTATAGGTTGATCCTAAATTTTTGAGTATACGAAATGATTTATATGCAAATATTATCTTGTCTGAAAGAAGTAATTGCTTAATTTTCATCAGTCTGAAATGTGGCTCAAAGCAGCTTTGGTTCATCTTGCCAAAGTCAGCTGATTTCTTCATTGGCTGCTGTTAGAGCATATTGACGGAGAAGGCAGTGGCACCCCACTCTAGTACTCTTGCCTGGAAAATCCCATGGACAGAGGATCCTGGTAGGCTGCAGTCCATGCGGTCGCAAAGAGTTGGACGTGACTGAGCGACTTCACTTTCACTTTTCACTTTCATGCATTGGAGAAGGAAATGGCAAACCACTCCAGTGTTCTTGCCTGGAGAATCCCAGGGACGGCAGAGCCTGGTGGGCTGCTGTCTATAGGGTCGCACAGAGTCGGACACGACTGGTGCAACTTAGCAGCAGAGCATATTGGAGTAATGATCATGCTCATCCCTCTTGGCTTAGTCTGTGAGGGTCTCATGTCACACCAGGGAGTGGGAATACCCACAGAACCTTTGAGAACAGGCTTTGTTATTTGCCACTGTTAGTGGTCATGATAATTATAAAAATTGAAGAAAATAGAATAGTCCAAAAGTTGGATTTTGAACTTTAAACGACAGTTCATCTTGTTTGTTACATCTTGTTAATAAATAGGACTGTGGGAGGAAAACATAAGTTTTAGGATATCTTCTGTGTCATTTAGAATAGCTACTCACCTGAATGAGAGAAGTGCCGATTGTTTCAGAGTAGCAGAGCAAGAGTTCTGTGAGGGTCTCATGTCACACCAGGGAGTGGGAATACCCACAGAACCTTTGAGAACAGGCTTTGTTATTTGCCACTGTTAGTGGTCATGATAATTATAAAAATTGAAGAAAATAGAATAGTCCAAAAGTTGGATTTTGAACTTTAAACGACAGTTCATCTTGTTTGTTACATCTTGTTAATAAATAGGACTGTGGGAGGAAAACATAAGTTTTAGGATATCTTCTGTGTCATTTAGAAAGCTACTCACCTGAATGAGAGAAGTGCCGATTGTTTCAGAGTAGCAGAGCAAGAGGAGTTGAGGGGTGGTTTGGTTTCAGGGCTTTACAAAGCTATATTGATATTTGGGGGTAGAAATGCTTTTTCTTTCCACATGCTCATGAGTTTGTTTGAGAAGAAATGCTACTAAGTATTAATAACCTGAGAAGTTCTGGCTTTTTTTCCTTACTTTTTTAGGAACAGTACCTTTATGTTAATTTCAAGATTTTTTATGAACAGATTTCATGACACTTAACCATAATCCATATTCTCTGGATATCAAGTGTCATCCCTGACATCCAGTCTGAATATCACTTAGTGTTTGTGTGACATTTGTGTTAGCAGCGTGGACAGAGTTCTGTATCTTGTGTTTGGTGTGTATTATGTTAATTTTAGTGCTGAATTTTTAAAAGCTGTTCTATTTTAGTGATTTTTGGAATGACAGGTAGAGCACTGTAATGTGGCTTGGTTAGTTTCCATTGCCCTTACATGAACTTTGTCACTCTGTACAATCTGGTGCCTCTTACAGTCATGACGGTTTCAGGAGTCGAACGGGAAAATTGCATGTTAAAGATTATGACAAATAGATTGTCTTTATTTCCTTCTCTCATACTACTTTACAAATAGAGTCACTTTTTTTCATAACATTCATTGGAAACACCACATTATTTGAAACATATTCTTTTTTGACAGTCATTCATGTATAAATGCCTTTTAACATTTTTAAATATATCAAGATTTAGTATGTCCAAAACCCCTGTAAAGAATTTTGTCCACTGGATATAATATGGGTTTTGGTCTGAATAGTAATAGATATGTTTAAATTTTAATTGAGTTAAAATTGATCAGACAGTATATATTCATTGAACAAAAAATTTTTATAATGGGGAAAATCAGACATTTGAGAGGAAAAGAAAGTACCAAGATTTGATAGCATATATTTTCTTATACTTTTTCTCTTGCCTTTTTATACTTTGAGAAGATTCTTAAAATTCTAGGTATGCTTTCAGATTTTTATATTTACGTATGTACTCCAGATACATTATTATCTTTTTGAGAAAGATGTTAGTTGACTTAGCCAGTATCTAGGATTTGTAAAACAAAATATAGTATTTTGTTTCTATTATTCACACTGTGATGTTACAAATATTAGGGACCTAAGCAGATTCCCACTTCAACTACAATGCTTCTCTTAAGCATAGTTCATCTCTACATACATATCCTATGTGAAAGAAAATTTAGAGCCCTCCTTTTTAAAAAGCTTTCTTGCTTTGCATAAAACTTGAAAGTATTTAATTTCAAAGTTATATTGATATTAAAACATAGATTCAGTCTTGTCTTAAAAGTGTATTACAATTTATTTCTTGCCATTTTTGTGTAAAATTTACAGAAAGAGTGTTACACCGTGCGCTCCAAAGGTAATGTCTCATTACTCTAAGGCTCTTTCTTTTTCTTTCTTTACCTTTATTTATCTCTTTATTCCTATTGTTATATGCATTAAGAAAAAAACTTTCTGCTTGATCTGTGGCAGCAGTACCTGTAAAATAAGTGCGTTTTATTGTTCATAGTAAATCCTTGAAGTATAATTTTAATTTCAGTGGCCTGTTACCACCAAGTTCCCACACATCTTGGGGAGTGGGGTATATCGTATATCATGGTTTATATCTCATTTCAGTACAGAACTGTTACTTTCTGTATAAGGCCAAAATCTGCTTTGATAATGGTTTAAAAAAAAAAAGTAGTTTTTTTTGGCGTATCAGTCATACTTTTCTGTTTCTAGGATTTATGAGATTTAGATGAACCCTTGTGCATGTATTTTTAAAGCAGATTCAGAGGTGAAGGGAACTGGAAACTCAGTATCTGAGTGACAGTAGGAAATGGAAATGTGAAAATATTGGAAGCGTTTCTAACTTGAAATGTTCTTGTGGTTATTTCTCCTCTAAGTGTGTTTTCATAAGCATACATAAACTTACATATTTATGATAGCCCTGGCTTTAAGGTCTTAGCTTACTAGGCATATGTTATCATACATTGGTCCTTACAGCTGTATAGTTCTGAAACATCAGTTTTTAAGAGTTGGTGGAGTGAGGTCTCATTGTTTATTTTAGTAGAATTGAAGGGCTTGGACCAAGCATATCATTGCATATCATTTTTTTCCCTTGCCCATCAGCCCAATTCCAGTAAGCCTGCTTTACCTTAGAATTTCTACTCTTAGAATATGGGCTGAGAACTCCAGAGGGCTTCTTTTTGTTAAGCTACTTCCGTTATTCTTATTATATAGCCTAACCCAGTTAAATCATAAGTTTGTATTTCTGCATCCTGAATTGCAGATGCGAGTAATAGACTTGGTTATTCACACCTGTTTAGGCATACTGGGCCAGTTGAAATTTAGCCTTGAAAGAATTGCTCTTGTCTTCATTTGTTTTCCTTACTAGTGCACTAAAGGATTGAGTTTGTGTTCAGTTCTCACTTGAATTAAAAACAAAACCTGAATCTGTCATAAAGGTTCTATTCTCAAATTGAGTTTCAAGTAGTATGTTGCTCCATCAGTGCAGTAAGTTCAAATTTTTAATCACACCATTTGTTCCAAAGATTTGCCCTAAGTTGTTTTTTACAGCACTTCTATTTACCAGGGTGCAAACTGAATTGGATTCTATGTGTTTTAAGAAAATGTATAGACTTTTCCTCAATACCAGAATATCTGAGAGTTGTGAGAGAAAGGCCCAAGGAAGAGAAACATATCTAATTAATATATCATTGTTTTCACTGCTACATGTTTGAGACTGATCCTTTATACTACAGAACATTTTTTACCTTTAAAATTTTTACCTCTTTCCATCTTTCATACAGTGAAATCACTGTCTAGCATATGTCCTAATTTTTACTATCTTTACTGTGCTTGGTAAAGTTGCGTGATTATGGGAAGCATATTTCTGTATTAAAGTTACTGTCAGGATAGTTTTTGGATGCTCCTTTCATGATTTAAGCATCAGTGCCTCACTGTTTGCTACATTTTCTTTTTCTTCTTTCTTCTGTTTTTATTCATTTTATGGTTACATTGGCTTAAACTACCACTTTTCAATCTTCTAGGGAAAATTTGAGACTAGTGGTTTTAAAACTCAAGATTCCCTGTAAAATTCTGCCACTTCTTGAGTTGATATTTAAATTTTTTAAAGCTAAACTGTAGTACTGTTACAGAACTAAAAATTCTTAATGTAAATATATGTTATATTTCCTGATAGAATAATGTTTTTTAGAATTGAAGGCTAAAATTATGTTTTATTCAGATAATTTTTAGAATTTCAATAAAATGATTATAAAAATTGACATTAGAGCTTTTAGTATAATTGACTGCTTTCACATGGTCTGATAATCCAGTGACCATTCTCTCAAATATGATTTCTCTTTCTCATAAACTGTTTGTGATAGAGTCTAGTTATCTATGTTTCAATTTTTTTCCACTATATAATTCACACAGTCTGAAGATCTGTGAAAATGCTATGGGAAAACCAGCTTGGGTTCAAAATATCTTAACCATAATATACCCCATAGGCTTCCCAACAGTGGCTATCTGCCAATTTGTGACTGTAAAGCAACTAGTTGGATGTTTTTTGGGCCATGGAAATGGAAAGTATCTGTAATGTTATCTACAATTATTTACTTTGTGGTCAGAAGTGTTGGCAGATAGAAAATTTGCTCCCTATTGCATTTTCTGAGTTGTTTTGAGTGGCAACTTAAGTGAAGCAAGAGGGGCAGGAAGTTCTAAAAATGGCTCCTGAGGCCTACCTCTAGGTACCTGCCTAAGAGATGCAGACTAACCCAATATGAAATATAACTAGTAGAAAAACTCACTTAAGGGGCACTTGTTAAGTGTTGATCACACTTTTTTTTCCATAAGCAAATGGCTGGATGTTTTTTATTCTTGTTTAATTATCTTGATAAGTTTTGAGTTTGTTTTTGTTATCGTCATTGTTTCGGATTTGAGATTAACTTTAATTTTAAGGTACATTTATGCTGTGTATTTCAAACCTATTTCATATATATGTATATATACATATAGTCTTCATATTGAGAGATAAAAGTTTGTAATGCATTTTCATCTTGAGGGTTTTTTAAATCAGTAAAATGACTACTGTTGCTGTTTTTACGCTTATTAAGTTTAGGTGTATATCATGTTTAACTTTTTCCCCTTTTTATCTTTACTTCTTTGTTCTCTACATGCTGTGCTTTTAAACCCTTCTGCTCTGTACACCTGAACACCTGATTTCTGCCATCTTCTTTGTGTTGATGTTTGTTGCACAGTACCACAAAACCTGCTCCACACCTGGATGGGTAAGAGTTACATTCTTATTATTTTGGGGAGGTGTGCTGGTGGCCTGTCCAACCAGTTAGACTGTGGTGAACCCTCAAGGGGGCACTCTTGACCTCTGGTTTATTCTCTCATAGCCAAGCTTTCCCTAAGGATCACAGGATGCAGTAGGCTTGAGACCGCAGATGGTGTCTCAGTATCAAGTGCAATCTGATTGTTATACTCTCTGCTGTAAAATAGTTAAGAATCATTGTTTTAAAAGCAGAAAACTAAGGCCCAGTTTGAGCCAGGTTTTTTTTTTTTTTTTCCCTTTTATGAAGAAGAACTAATTTCCTTCTAGTTGCTTCATACATCAGACACTTTTATTTTCAGGTCTGTGAACATGTCATTTACAACAATTGTCTTGATTACTGCTCTTGGCTTAACTATCATCAAACCCGTTTTTCTTGAATTTGTATTGTGACAGGGTGCATGTTGTCTTTGGACTAGTTATTTCTGGTTTTGAAGTAATCGAACAAATTGAAAATCTGAAAACTGATGCTGCAAGTAGACCGTATGCAGATGTACGAGTTATTGACTGCGGGGTGCTTGCCACAAAGTCAACAAAAGACGGTAAGATATTTTGAGAACAGGGAGCTCGGATACAGGTAACACTTGTTGAAAACTATAATTTAGAGATACCTCCTAGATTTCAGTAGTGGAAGAAACTCCTACAAGTAATATACCAATAGCCCTGATGCCTCCATATCACACTCTGTATCCGATCCATCAGAAATCTTTCCAATCTGACCTTTTCTTTTTACTTCCCCTGTTGTCAACTCGGTCCAAACCCAAATATCTTTTACCCGGGTTATTCCAATAGCCAGCCTCACTATTGTTCACTTTGCCTCTGTCATTGCTTCTGTATAATCTTTTCTCAGTAATGATAGCTTCCTAACTGGTCTTCTTGCTTCTACTTGACCCTCTACAGTCCTCAGCAGCAACCAGAGCCAACTTCTCCAAGGGTTCCCTCTCTGTCAACCAAAACTAAAGTCTTTACAGTGGTCTGTAAGGGATTCTGGCTTTCTGCTGTTTCTCTAATCTCTAAATATTCATTGTCTTCCCAGCAGTGTTAATCTTTACTCAAACATGCCAGACACTTGGGGACTTTGTGGTAGCTGTTCCTTCTATCTGGAATACTCTTTGTTCAGATACCTGTATGACACCTGTCCCTCACTTCTTTCAGGTCTCTGCTCAAATGTTATCTTAAATTACCTTGACTTGCCTTATTCCCTTTACTCAGTGTTTTCCTCCATTTCTTTAAGCATTTATCATTTGTTATATTATGTAGTTACTTATTTGGGGACTTTGTGGTAGCTGTTCCTTCTATCTGGAATACTCTTTGTTCAGATACCTGTATGACACCTGTCCCTCACTTCTTTCAGGTCTCTGCTCAAATGTTATCTTAAATTACCTTGACTTGCCTTATTCCCTTTACTCAGTGTTTTCCTCCATTTCTTTAAGCATTTATCATTTGTTATATTATGTAGTTACTTATTTTCTTATCTGACTGAACTAATATATAAACTTCATGAGGGCTTTGTTACCTAGCAATCTCACCAGCAAATTATATTATCAACTTAAATTTTTAGTGTGCTTTATATAAAACATGTTTTATAATACTTGGTAATCATTTTTTTTTTTTACTCTAAAAGGTGCAGTGAAATCCAGTACTAATACTTTTATTACTATTTATTAAAAGTTTTTGAGAAAAAAAGAAAGAAGCCAACTCATTCAGAAGTCTCGGATTCCTCTTCCAATTCCTCATCCTCTTCAGAATCATCCTCAGAAAGTGAAACTGAACATGAGAGAAGCAGGAGAAGGAAACATAAGAGGAGACCGAAAGTTAAACATTCTAAAAAGAGACGAAAGGAAGCAAGCAGTTCAGAAGAGCCAAGAAGTAAACATATAATAAGCCCAAAAGGGTAAGTGTGAGACACCAGGGTAGTCTTCCCTAAAAAACAAACACCCTGGAATGGGAACCGTATGTATGATTCTGTAAACTTATCTTTGTTACCTATTGTTGAAAAGGATAATATTTTAGGAAGTTTATACTGAAATCTTGCAAATCTAAGGGTAGCACAGATGTTTTATATCAAAGATTTATGCATTTGTAGGTAAAAATAATTGCTAAAACTGTCAAAGAAAGGATTATTTGGCAATTCTTATATCAGAATTTTAGTGCAATGACTGTTTCACTTGCTCATGTTTTATACGTTCTGTTTATGAAAATTATGTTGCCTTTTTAGTGGGATTTGCAGCGTATCAGTAGTTTTGCTGTTAATTATGTTATTATTTAATATTAAAAATTTAGATATACACATTTTAATTGGTGATTTGATTTGTTCTTTCTAAGTCACTCTGAGAGGAGTGATACCAATGAAAAAAGATCTGTTGATTCAAATGCTAAAAGGGAAAAGCCTGTGGTCCGCCCAGAAGAGATTCCTCCAGTGCCTGAGAACCGGTTTTTACTGAGAAGAGATATGCCTCTTGTCACAGTGGAGCCTGAACCGTAAGGATAATTAACCTACACATTTTTGTTTCTCTTTCTGATAATTCCTGTCAGCTCATTGGAGGTCCACACTCATTTATTGAGCATGACCCATAGTAAAAAGCACTTTGAAGTATACTGTGGGAGATACTGGATTCATGAATGCCGTGGACCCTACCTTTCAAAATTCATATTCTACTAATAGAAAAAGGGAATTTGCCAAGTTGACCTGGGAGAGTTCTTAGTGGAGATCTGGGAAGATTTCATTACTAACTTCATTTACTTAGCCTTTCATTAGAGGTGAGAGTTTGGTTACCAGAACAGAGAGTTAGTTGAACTCTTTGGATCCAGTCAAGTTTTAAAACATACCCCAATTAGTAGTGCAAAGTTATTGCATGGTGACTGGGGATATAATTTAGTACCATATGTTACTGTTGTTAACTTACTCAGTGATAACTCCTCTATATTAGAAAAGCTAAAATGTAGCTTTAGATTTGGTCTCAAAAAATAGCAATTAATGTATTTTGTGTGCTAGACTCAAGTGTTGAATTGTTAAGAGAAATGTTGTATGATGAGAAATACCATAAAGTGGTTGGTGTAATTGGCAGTTGAGTTATTTTGAAGTCTGAGAAGTTATAGAGATGTCCCTGTTCAGTTAAGTCTCTATATAAGATTATTGTTTAGACTGTTAGATACTTTAAAATTCTAAGAATTCTGTCTTGTGAACAAATCTTAGTGGGATTTTTTTTCTTAAAATATAAAACACCATTCTTGATCAAATCCATCTAGTTTCCAGAAAGTAGGAAACTTGAAAGGTCAATTTCAGTGTCATCTAGTAGGGGTTGGCAAACTACAGTGCTCCGTGGACTAAATTCAGCCTGTTGTCTGGTTTTGTGCAGCCCATGAGCTAAATGTGATTTTTATGTTTTTAAATGTTTGTGGAAAAAAATCAGAAGAATAATATTACTTTGTGATATGTGAAAATTATATGAAATTCAAATTTCGGTGTCCATAAAATTTTACTGGAACACAGCCATATCCATTTGTTCACTGTTTTCTTGGGCTCTTTTTATGCTATGGCAGCAGAATAGAGGAGTTGCAGAGTTTGTATGTGGTGCTGTCATTGGTATATATGCTGTTCAGTGTATATATATAGTACACATCACTGTATTATATTTCAGATTTCATTGATAAAACATTTGTGAAAACTTGTTTTCTTTTTGTTACATAATCATCTTTAATTTTCTTCTTGGCCTAGAAATCCTAAAATACTTTCTCAGAAAAAGTTTGCTGATCCCTATTAAAGTAGTTTATACCACTGTCTTGTATTTATGGTTGAATATCATTGGTAAGTTTATTTGGTCATCACTCCTCTTTGGTTATGTAATATCTTTGGAAGTTATATCCTGCAGAATTATTTTAAGTCATAATTGGTAGGTAGTTATATCATAACAAAGATAGCAAGTTGATCTATTTCATTAGGATGCTTGAGATTTGATCATTCACTTGAGAGTTAAAATTAATGTGCTAAGAATGCAAGATATGTAGTATGAAAGGATAAGAAACAGGGACTGTCAGCCTTAGAGAGCTTGCCATCTTATTGAATTTGCCTGCAGTTAAGCTCATTATCACTTATACTTTGTTTAGCAGAAGCTGGATGCTACACTTGCTCTAATTCATTTGTTCTCATCTTCAGCTGCACTTCAGTGTAATTTGGCAAGCTTTTAAAAATACCAGTTTCTGGGACATACAGCAGAGTAAAGGAATGTTGTGGGGGAGGAGGTGGAGAGTGGAACATTGGATTAGCATGTAAAAGAAACCCAGATGAACATTAATTCATGCTGAACAGTTAGAGGCAGGTCATTTGGTTCAGTGATGTGTTCTTCATGAGGAAAATGAAGTAAACAGTTGTCTGCTAAGACTACCTGCTTCTTTCATTGTGAGAATCAAATGATATCATGAATATGAAATGACTGAAAAAAAACTATAATATATTTTTTAGTTAAGGTTTTCTTATAGTGGCATTGTATGTTTATCTGGAGCCAGATTCCTGCCTGGGAAAACCCTGTTATATCATGGTTGTAAAAGTCATGTTTCGTTTCTCTATGTGACGTTGGACAACATTCTTAACTGTAATCTCAGAATCTTTATTTTTTAAAAAGAAGTTGATAATAGTACCTACCTCATAGTATTGTTATGAGAATTAAATGAACTTATAATAATGCCTTTAATGATATCTATTAACAGTTATTTAAAGGATTTGTTTGATGAGAACCTACTTATAGCACAGGAAACTCCACTCAGTATTCTCTGTAATGGCCTATCTGGGAAGAGAATTTCAAAAAAGAGTGGATATATGTATATATAAATAAATGATTCACTTTGCTGTACACCTGAAACTAGCAAAACAGTGTAAATCATCTGTACTCCGATAAAGATTTAAAAAATAACAGAGGATATGCTTAGAAAATTAGGTCATGAGGAGTGCTTCATTCTATAAAAGTGTTAGATCTGAGAGAAATGTTTTTGTATTAAAAGAGCATAAATTCTGCATTTACACACTGAGAAAACTGCCTAGCATTTGCTTATTTTTAATTTTCATTCTTTTCCAGGAAGATTCCTGATGTTGCACCCATTGTTAGTGACCAGAAACCATCTGTGTCAAAGTCTGGACGGAAGATTAAAGGAAGGGGCACAATTGTATGTCTGTTAAAACTTAAATTTTTTTTAAATTAGTTATCTGAGCAGTAAAATGTTTTTCAGTTCAGTTCAGTCGCTCAGTCATGTCCGACTCTTTGCGACCCCATGAATCGCAGCACGCCAGGCCTCCCTGTCCATCACCAACTCCTGGAGTTCACTCAGACTCGCGTCCATCAAGTCCGTGATGCCATCCAGCCATCTCATCCTCTGTCATCCCCTTCTCCTCCTGCCCCCAATCCCTCCCAGCATCAGAGTCTTTTCCAGTGAGCCAACTCTTCGCATGAGGTGGCCAAAGTACTGGAGTTTTCAGCTTTAGCATCATTCCTTCCAAAGAAATCCCAGGGCTGATCTCCTTCAGAATGGGCAGGTTGAATCTCCTTGCAGTCCAAGGGACTCTCAAGAGTCTTCTCCAACACCACAGTTCAAAAGCACCAATTCTTTTCTTGCCTGGAAAATCCCATGAACAGAGGAGCCTGGTAGGCTACAGTCCATGGGGTTGCATAGAGTCAGACAGGACTGAGCCACTACTTAAGTAAATAAGTAAATAATGCTGTGCAAGAGTTAATTAAGAGAATCTGACAAAGGTCCTTTAATCTAGGTTAGAGAGAGTCATTTTAATGATATCTTTTATATTATACATCATCTTCTGGTTGTAGGCCATAGGTCACCCAGTCTTCATTCAAAAATAGATCCATGTGATAAACTTCAGAAACAATCTTAGCATCTCCTTCTAACAATTGGACTAAACTTTTGTCACAATGCAAGATAGTAACAAAGACATCCATGAAGGGAATCTTGGGCAGTAAATACAAAATTTCAAAGACAATTAACAACATTAGAACTCAGCGTTCATAGAAACAATCATTTTCTCTCTAAAATCACTCTAATTTCTACAAAATATACCCAAATGCAGATTAACTTTTTTGCAAAAGAAGTCTGGTTTCAGTAAATTTTGTCTGATTATTTGCATAAGTATAACTAATCATGCAGGCTTTTTTAAGTTGGCTGTGCTGGAACCTTCCATGAGAAGTCTCAGATTGAATTTTAATAAAAGGCCTCTCAAGGTCAGAAAAGTAATACCAAAGACTTGTCATCAGATCTGCCTGTACTGTTTATATCTATATAGATATATAGATACATACAGATCAGGTGAATACCCCTCTGCTTGGGATCCTCAAAATATTTTGAGGTTCTTGGACTTCAAGGAAGTAACCTTCCTTATTTACCTGGTAAGGCTGCTGGGCTCCCTGTAAGTAAGGTAACAGGTTGTTCTTCCAAGGGGCTTTGTTATGGTTGTTGTTCAGTCACTTAGTTGTGTCCAACTCTTTGCAACACCATGGACTGCAGCACACCAGGCTTCCCTGTCCTTCACCATCTCCCAGAGTTTGTTCAAACTCATGTCCATTGAGTCAGTGATGCCATCCAACTATCTCCTCCTCTGTTGCCCTCTTCTCCTGCCCTCAATGTTTCCCAGCATCAGGGTCATTTTCAGTGAGTCAGCTTTTCACATCAGGTGGCCTAAGCACTGGAGCTTCAGCTTCAGCATCAGTCCTTCCAATGAATATTCAGGGTTGATTTCCCTTAGGATTGACTGGTTCAATCTCCTTGCAGCCCAAGGAACTTGCAAGAATCATCCCCAGTACCACAATTCAAAAGCATTGATTCTTTGACATTCAGCATTTTCCATAGTCCAACTCTCACATCCATACATGACCACTGGAAAAAGCACAGCTTTGACCATATGCTCATACTCATTGGTCTTTTCCAGTGCATTGGCTCTTTGCATCGATTGGCTGGAGTATTGGAGCTTCTGCTTTAGCAACAGTCCTTCCGATGAATATTTAGGATTCTTTTCTTTTAGGATTGACTGCTTTGCTCTCCTTGCAGTCCAAGGAAATCTCAAGAGTCTTCTCCAACACCACAATTCAGGGGCATCAGTTCTTCAGTGCTTGGGCTTCTTTGTGGTCTGGCTGTCACATCTGTACATGATGACTGGAGGAACCACAGCTTTGACTTTGTGGACCTTTATTGGCAGGGTGATATCTCTGCTTTTGAATATGTTGTCCAGGGAATATAGCTGAAGATGTCAAAGAAATCAGAAGAGAGTGAAAAGAAGTGGAAACAGTGTTTTAAATGTGTGGATTGAAACTTTATATAAAAATTTTAAGTATAATGTGAATTAACAAACAATAATGGGAATCCTTGTGCACTGTTGATAGGCATGTAAATTGGTGCAGCCACTATGGAACACAGTTTGGAGTTTCCTCAAAAGAGGAAAAATAGAACTGCCTTATGATCCAGCAAGCCATTCCTGGGTATATATCTAAAGAAAATGAAAACAGATATAAAAAGATATCTGTATTTCCATGTTCGTTGTGTGTTCACAACAGCTAAGGGAGATTTATAGGTGTAATAGTGCTAGACTTTCTCTGCTCTCAGTGTAGCAACTTATCTGATTCATAATCCTCAAGATGGCAGAGTAGAAGGATGTGCACTCACTTTCTGTGAGAACAACAAAATTGAAACTAGCTACTGAACAACCATCAACAAGAGGATGTTTGAACCCATGAAAGAAAGATATCTCATGTCCAAGGACAAAGGAGAAGCTACAATGAGATTATAGGAGGGGTGCAATCATGTTAAAATCAAATCTCATACCTGCTGGATGGCAACCCCAAAACTGGAGAACAATAATACCAAAGAAGTTCTTGCACTGTTGGGAAGGTTCTAAGCCCCACATATCAGACTTCCCAACCTGAGGATATGGCAAAGGGACTGGTAATCCCCACGGAATCTGACTTTGAAGGACAGCGGGATTTGATTACAGAACCTCCACAGGACTGGGGGAATCAGAGACTCTTGGAAGGCACAAACAAAACCTTGTGTTCACCAGGACCCAGGGGAAAGGAACAGTGATTCCACAGGAAACTGAGCCAGACCTGCCAGTGAGTGTTTGAGGGTCTCCTGCAAAGAAGTAGGTCGGACTTAGCCTGCTGCAAGGACAGGAACTCTGGCCACCACAGTCCAGGAAGGTGCATGTTAGCATAAATCCTTTTTGGAGGTTGCCTTTAGCCTTACCATGTTGCTGCTACTGCTTCTAAGTTGCTTCAGTCGTGTCCGACTCTGTGCAACCCCATAGACGGCAGTCCACTAGGCTCCCCCGTCCCTGGGATTCTCCAGGCAAGAATACTGGAGTGGGTTGCCATTTCCTTCTCCAATGCATGAAGAGCCTGTCAACTCCAGTACTGGAATGCTGCTGCTGCTGCTAAGTCGCTTCCCCAGCCAAACAACTAACTAGGAGGGAGCATAGCGCCACTCATCAGCAGAAAACTGAATTAAAGATTTACTGAGCATGGCCCTGCCCACCAGAGCAAGACCCAGTCTTCCCCACGGCCAGTCCCTGCCATCAGCAAGCTTGCGCAATCCTCTTACCTTCTTTCATCAGAGGGTAGACAGAAGAAGCAAGAACTAAATCCTATGGGCTTTATGTCTCCATAAAGTTCACCTTAGTTCTTTAAAGCTATCTGGTCATATCTGATTCTATGGATTTTCTCAAATATGACATTCCAGTCAAAACCATGGTACTATAATCCCAATGTTTCCAGTATGTCC
>SJYC01097825.1:0-37449 GCA_006408675.1 Madoqua kirkii
TGAGTCAGTTCTTTGCATCAGATGACCAAAGTATCAGAGCTTCAGCTTCAGCATCAGTCCTTCCAATAAATATTCAGGACTGATTTCCTTTAGGATGGACTGATTGAATCTCCTTACAGTCCAAGGGATTCTCAAGAGTCTTCTCCAACACCACAGTTCAAAAGTATCAATTCTTCAGTGCTCAGCTTTCTTTATGGTCCAACTGTCACATCCGTACATGACTACTGGGAAAACCACAGGATTGACTATCCAGACCTTTGTCAGTAAAGTAATGTCTCTGAAGTAATGTCTCTGCTTTTTAATATGTTGTCTAGGTTTGGCATAGCTTTTTCTTCCAAGGAGCAAGCGCCTTTTAATTTCATGGCTGCAGTCACCATATGCAGTAATTTTGGAGCCTAAGAAAACAGTGTGTCATTGTTTCCTCATGTATTTGTTATGAATTGATGAGACAGAATGCTATGATCTTATTTTCTTGAAAGTTGAGTTTTAAGCCAACTTTTTCACTCTCCTCTTTCACTTTCATCAAGAAGCCTTTCAGTTCTTCCTTTTCTACCATAAGGGATAGAGGTTATTGACATATATCTGAGGTTATTGATATTTCTCCCAGTAATCTTGACTCCAGCTTGTGCTTCATCCACATGTCAACCTTACCACAGGCCAAGTAATGCATTCTTAAATATAAATAATATTATATTAATTATATGTATGAAAAGTGAAATTGTTAGTTGCTCAGTCATGTTCTACTCTCTTCAACCCCATGGACTATTGCCTGCCAGGCTCCTTAGTCCATGGAATTCCCTAGGAAAGAATACTAGAGAATTCCATGGATTGAAAGCATTGTTAACATCTTTCATATTATATCTTTTGTAGATTTTTTTTATTGGTGTACAGTTGCTTTACAATATTGGGTTAGATTCTGCTATAGGGCAAAGTGAATCAGCCTTACATATACATATACCCCCCCCCTTTTTTTTAATTTTCTTCCCATTTAGGTCACCACAGAGCATTGGGCTAAACTCAACACCATCACTGTGTGTCCAGAAGACTAACAGATCTAGAGAGATATTTCTTGGTATAATGAGTGAACATTAGACTTGCAAAGTTCTGTAAAGGCCATTTAAACCAGCTACTTCAGAGATGAAAATTTAAGAGCTGTATATTTTGTTGGCTGTCCAAATTTACAGAATTAGCAATAGAGCTGGTGCTAGAATCATACTGAGTTTAGAACATAAGCAACAAATATAAGCCTTCATTCAGTTTGTTCATGTTTACTAAGGTCCTTCTATACTCAGATGTGTCAGAGATCTAACAATATTCACACGAAAACATAGTGCAAAATGTAAAAGAGTCAAGAGTCTCAAGAAAAAGTAAACTTACAGGTGAAATTTAAGTTATAATGTCATAAAATTTCCATGAAATGTTGACTCCTCGTGTTGGGTTCTTGGAAAGCTTCAGGTGAGCAGAGAGAATGGAGAGTCTTCTTATGTACATAAAATGACATGGACAAATGAACACCCATTTGAGTGAAAGTGGATTTATTTCCAAAATATTTGAGGCCCATCTTTTTCCTCTTTCACCTCTCTTCATCTGCCCTCCAAATATGCTCCACATACTGATCCCTGTTCTTTCATAAAATCTGGAAAATGCTTTCAAATTTGGGCTCCTAATTTCCTTCTTAGAACAGTCAATTGCACAGGTCATACAATGGTTGTGTGTTCAATTGGATCAACCATAAAGATCCTAAAGTGTGAAGTGTTAGTCACTCAGTTGTGTCTGACTCTTTGCAACCCCATGGACTATATATAGCCTGCCAGGCTCCTTCGTCCATAGAATTCTCCAGGCAAGACTACTGGAGTGGGTTGCTATTTCCTTCTCCAGGGGATCTTCCTGACTCAGAGATCAAACCCACGTCTCCTGTTTCTCCCGCATTGGTAGGCTGATTCTCTACCGTCTGAGCCACCAGAGAAGACCCTAAAACCTTAGCTAATTCTTAGAACACAATAAATGTTCAAAATGTCACTTTCCTTTCTCCTCTTCCTCACTTCCATGTCATTTATCATTGCATTCTTTATTGTTCTTTCTTGATATTTTTTGAAAGGTGTTTTTATTTATTTATTTTTATTTATTTGTTTTTTACTTTACAATATTGTATTGGAGGTGGGAGGGGGGTTCAGGATGGAGAACACGTGTACACTCATGGTGGATTCATGTTGATGTGTGCATTCTTTATTTTGTAGTTGTTTTGGCCAACATTGTCTTATCTTCTTACATTAGAAGCTTCTTTAGAATAGGAATCAAATCATGTTGATCACTGAGTCGTTATCCACTCTTCTAAAAAAAATCAAACTCTCTGTGATTTTGGGGCAATTCGAATCCAAAATCCATAGGGCAAGCCATGGAGGGATTCTCCAGTGTGAGCTGAAACTGTGGTCCATGGGGTGAATTTTTTATCTTAATAAAAAGCTAACTTTTAACTGACTTCTTAACTGACTGAATCAGGCACATAGAATATTAAGAGTAATATTTACTTAAATTTTACTGGTTATGGATTGTAATCACGTCTATAAAATGCCTTCACAGCACACCTAGATTATTATTTGACTGAATAACTGAAGACTAGCCATGTTGACACACAATATTGCCCATCAAAACAACCTTATCTTAATAGAGGACATCTTGATCACCCAATAAAAATAATTCATTTTTTGGATTCATTACATGTGGCATTAGTGGTAAAGAAACCACTGCCAATATAGGAGGCTTAAGAGACTCAACAGACTTGGGTTTGATCCCTGGGTGGGGAAGATCCCCTGGACTAGGAAAGGTCAACTCATTCCAGTATTCTTGCCTGGAGAATCCCATGGACAGAGAAAACTGGTGGGCTACAGTCCACAGGGTCGCAAAGTCAGATATCACAGAAGTGACTTAGCAGAGCATATATTGTTCAAAGAGTTTCAATGCATTATCTCACTGAATGTAAAACAAATATTGTGCTACTATTTATTAAAGAGAATATAGAGGCTAATGACACCCATACTGTTCAAATTCCACTATGGTTAAGGGGGTCTGAGCCCATAACCCAGGTCTTTAAACTCTGTTCAGTAAAAAGATGCCACTTTGCTTCCTGCAGAGTAGCTTGCTCCTGTGGAGTATTCTGTTTCTAAGTTGTTCTGACCCTCTTCTTTATGTCCAGAATAGAGTCCACATGTTGAGATAGTGAAGCTATATCACAGAAAGAGTCTCGATCAGTGAGTCATCTGGAATTTCAATGAGTGTGGAGTTGTGTTGGCAAGAAATTATATTGTTAAGCAGCTGACTTTTGGAGGTTGTTGGTTAGCAGAGCATAACTTAGTCTATGTTAACTAATCAATTTCATTAACTTCTAGGGAGTTGATTTAAGGATTTTATTGGATGTGAAAATGTTGGGAAAAGCCAAACATTACTGTGTTTTTAATCCTGCAGCTGTGTTTCCTTTAAGACACTGACCATTGTAAACAAGCCAGGGCATCATGGCTGACTTCTCTCACTGGATATTATTTATTCCTCCAAGAAGTTTTATCAGCTGAATGCATCAAATTACTCTCTCAATTCTAATTAGGCAGAAATGGCAAGAATTCATAACAGAGAAACACATTGGCAATGGAATTCAGGCAATAAATTAAGCTTTTAAATTTTTTTCTTTTTTTGTCCTCTCTACCCCACTGTCCAGCCCACGGTCAGATACATGATGGCCATCTATGTATTCTTGTTTCTAAGGTGTCAAACTCTTCTCAGTTCATGTCCTAAATATTATATTAAAAATAGTCATGCATACCATTGTGTTGTAAACTGCATACAGAAGGCTTGAAACACTTAAAATTCTTTTCCAGCCAAGGAAAGTTATAAAAAATAGATTTTTTTAGCCGATACTGCCCATATTCAACAAAGTAATCTCTGTCTGTTCAGCTAGCAATGTCTATCGGGGTGACGTAGTGTCTTTCGGGCTTCCCAGGAGACTCAGCGGTAAAGGATTCACCTACGAATGCAGAAGCCACAGAAAACACAGGTTCAACCCCTGAGTCAGGAAGATTCCTTGGAGGAGGAAATGATAACCCACTGTGGTATTCTTTCTGGTAGAATCTCATGGACAGAGAAGCATGGTGGATTAAAAACTATGGGGTCACAAAGAACTGGACATGACTGAGCATGCACACATGTAGCATCTTCAAAGAGTACTTAGCCTCTCTAAGACTCAGAAGTGAAAAGACTTTGATGCTGGGAAAACTAAGGGCAGGAGGAGAAACAGGCAACTGATGATAAGATGGTTGGATGGAATCACCAACTCAATGGACATGAGTTTGAGTAAACTCTGGGAGATAGTGAGGACAAGGAAGCCTGGTATGCTGTAGTTCTTGAGGTCCAAAAAGCAGATCCAACTTACCAACTGAACAACAAACCTCAGAAGTATGGTATGATTTTCTACATCCACCACTAGAGAAAAGTATTCTGCTCAGAGTACATGGATATAAAATAATCCACATTGACTCTATATAACTTTGAAGAGAACAAAATCAATCAAAAGCTTATGTTGAAAAGTGATGATTAATTATCAACATTGTTGAGCATCTTTTCATGTGCCTTTCGGCCATCTGTATAACTTCTTCAGATAAATGTCCATTGAAATCTTTTCCTTGGCATTCATGTAAGGGGCTTCTGAATGCATTGGCACCCAGATCCCACCTAACAGGTTCTGATTGAATTGCTCTTGGATGGAGCCTGGGCTTCAGATCACTTTGTAAAAGTTCCTCATCTGGTTTATTACATAACCAGGATGGAGAGAGATGCTGTGGCCTGCACTAGTGCTTCCCAGAAACTTTTATTTTCTTGTGTATCACATGAGAACCTTGTGAGAATTAACATTCTGATTCAGTGGTCCTGAGGTGGGTCCTGAAACATCTGATTTTTGGTCCCTGGTTTGAGTTGCAGGATATAAATCACTGAGATGCTCTGCCTTGGGGAGAGAATGACCAATAGACTGTATCCTGCTCAGCTGCTCCAAGGGGATTTTCTACCTTGTAGCTGAGGCTAGTGAGATACAGACCTCCATGCATTTTTGTTGTTGTTGTTGTTGTTATTGTTTTTAAAGTGGAATTTGACCTAGATGCTAGTATGTTCTTGAAATGAAGCTAGAGACAAAGCATATGACCTTGTCTTATGAGCAGAAAGATCCATAATAGGTTAAGAAAGACTTGAACTACAGAGGAGCAGTGACTGACAGGATTAATACAATTGGGAGAGGCTTAGTACAATTAGTTCGATTAAGGAACTTCCCAGTGAGAATCTGCCTGCAGTGGAGGAGACCCAGGTTCCATCCCTGGGTTGGGAAGATACCCTGAAGAAGGGAATGGCAACCCACTCCAGTATTCTTGCCTGGAGAATTCCATGGACAGAGGAGCCTGGGGCCTGGCAGGCTATAATTCATGGGGTCACAAGGAGTCGGACACAACTGAGCAACTAACACCTTGTAACTCACAATTTTGTGACATGGCTAAGGAAGCAAGGGAAAGTATAGAAACCATGTGCTTCATATGACTTAGCATACATACTCATACACAATCCACATTGAGCCTCAATTCCTTTACTCCTTCCACCTAAGGCAAGAACCAATGTTTCCAAGGGGTTTGGCCAGGGGGAAAGTGTGGGGAGGCGATACAAACATCTCCTTCTAATCTAGCTCCTTATAAATTACTTGATGTTACACCTTCTTTGATAAAAAGATAATACCCAGTTTTCTTAACCTGTGAATCCTAAAGCTAACTTTCAGTACTGAAAATCTAAAAAGATTCACAGAGGTGTCATTCTAATGTATAAATTGTGCTATAATAAGGATTTATAAGATAAAATTAGCCTTTGTTTTGTCTCCTGACATTTGGTTTAGGTTAATCTACACTGGGGCTTCCCAGGTTGCACAATGTTAAAGACTCCACCTGCCAATGCAGGAGTTGGAAGAGACACAGTTTCGATCCCTGGGTTGGGAAGATCCCATGAAAATGGCAACCAATCCCAGTATTCTTGCCTGGAAAATCCCTTGGATAGAGGAGCCTGAAGGGGTACAGTTTATGGGGTCACAGATAGTTGAACATGACTGAGTGAGCACACACACAATCCATATTGAGGCTCAATTCCTTTACTCCGTCTGCTTAAGGCATCAACCAACTTCTAACCAAATAGTGGGATCTTTGGGGGTTCCTGGGCATTGGAGTTTTAAGCAAACCCTCCTAGATGGCTCTAATGTGAAACCATAATTGAGTCATGGGTCTTTAAGACTTTGGCAGTAGTGTTAAAACACTTATTTGACTACAGTTTTAAGTGGTATGTCTCAATTCAGGTAGAGCAGCCTTCTTTGCTGATTTCAGTTCTTAATTTGACTGTGAGTGTAGAGGTCCTAGTATTCTAGGGCAGAGGTAATGGACAATGCTCCTTTCTCAGGGCACAAATGGTCCACATAGTCTCCTTGGCCTGGGCTGCCCCTCAGTGTGTTCCATGTAAAGGGCAACTTTGGACATGACTTGGTTCATCAAATTCCATGGAGCATCAGTGAAATAGTGAGGAATCTCATAAACACCATACACCAAAAGGGACAATTCCAGGAGAGAAAAGGAAAACAAAAACTACACAGTCACCTAAAGAGGTCCTTACATAGTTCATAATTTGGTAACCAAACTCAAACTTTATTCTCTGATGACATGAAACAGTAATGTCCTCGGGAGTGATAAGGGTGTTTTGATCTCATGGCAGAAGTTTAAATATCCCATTAACACTCTGATTAGATATAGCTAGATATCGCTTCCAAGCATATTCCCATTCAAAGTTACACCTTTAGTTCTGGGATAAAGTTTCATCCCTTCTAAAGGTACTTGAATTTTTCCCTTGCCATACATAGATCTGCCATACAACTTCATTTCAAATTATTCACCCTAACTATACCACTAGCCCTAAATCTGTTTCTTTATATATAAAGTTAGCAGTTGGCATATAGCATGCAAGTATTTTTTCACACCAAAGGAGTGGGATGGGGAGGTAGGAGGGAGGCTCAAGAGGGAGGGGAATATGTACACATATGGCTGATTCATGTTATTTCACAGCATAAAAAAATAAAACATTGTAAAGCAATTGTACTCCCCTTAAAAAATAAATTAAAAATATTAGCTAATCCTGTTATATATGTTACAAATTTGCATTTTCACCTTTACTATGAATTTCATAAACATAAACATATATTTAATGAATGTACTTATAGCATTAGTTGAGTAAAATGATGCTCAGTTAAATTCTGCATAATGGATAGGAAGGAAATGAAAAGTATCTTCTGGTAAAGAGTATTTTATGGTATAACAATTTTTCATATTATCTGTGGAAAGAGAGGATTACATGTGTGTTGGATTTCAATGAAGGATCTGCACAGGCATGAGGAAAAGAAATGATGGGCCATGAACACTGCCTTCTAGACTTTCTTTCTTGCCTTCCCAATGAAATCAGCAGTTGTCAAGCTACTGATTTGTTTGAATATATATATATTTTAAAGAATATTCAGTTTATCTGTTTCTTTATATATAAAGTTAGCAGTTGGCATATAGCATGCAAGTATTTTTTCACACCAAAGGAGTGGGATGGGGAGGTAGGAGGGAGGCTCAAGAGGGAGGGGAATATGTACACATATGGCTGATTCATGTTATTTCACAGCATAAAAAAATAAAACATTGTAAAGCAATTGTACTCCCCTTAAAAAATAAATTAAAAATATTAGCTAATCCTGTTATATATGTTACAAATTTGCATTTTCACCTTTACTATGAATTTCATAAACATAAACATATATTTAATGAATGTACTTATAGCATTAGTTGAGTAAAATGATGCTCAGTTAAATTCTGCATAATGGATAGGAAGGAAATGAAAAGTATCTTCTGGTAAAGAGTATTTTATGGTATAACAATTTTTCATATTATCTGTGGAAAGAGAGGATTACATGTGTGTTGGATTTCAAATGAAGGATCTGCACAGGCATGAGGAAAAGAAATGATGGGCCATGAACACTGCCTTCTAGACTTTCTTTCTTGCCTTCCCAATGAAATCAGCAGTTGTCAAGCTACTGATTTGTTTGAATATATATATATTTTAAAGAATATTCAGTTCAGTTCAGTTGTTCAGTCATGTCTGACTCTTTGAGACCCCATGGACTGCAGCATGCCAGGCCTCCCTGTCCATAACCAACTCCTGGAGTTTACTCAAACTCACCTCCATTGAGTTGGTGATGCCATCCAACCATCTCATCCTCTGTCGTTCCCTTCTCCTCTCACCTTCAATATTTCCCAGCATCAGGGTCTTTTCGAATGAGTCAGCTCTTCACATCAGGTGGCCAAAGTATTGAAGTTAGCTGCAACATCAGTCCTTCCAACTAACATTCAAGACTGATTTCCTTTAGGATGGACTGGTTGGATCTCCTTGTCCAAAGGGCTCTGAAGAGTCTTCTCCAATACCACAGTTCAAAAGCATCAATTCTTCAGTGCTCAGCTTTCTTTATAGCCCAACTCTCACATCCATACGTGACTACTGGAAAAACCATAGCCTTGATTAGACGGACCTTTGTTGGCAAAGTAATATCTCTGCTTTTTAATAAGCTATCTAAGCTGGTCATAATTTTTCTTCAAGGAGTAATGTCTTTTCATTTCATGGCTGCAGTCACCATTTGCAGTGATTTTGGAACCCCCAAAAATAGTCTGCCACTGTTTCCACTGTTTCTCCATCTATTTGCCATGAAGTGATATTGATTGATAGCAAAAAAGAAAATAAAAGGATATTAGAAGGAAATAAAAACTTGAATTCTCCAAATGGTTTTCACAGTTCATTAACTTATAATCTGAAGTCTGTCTCTTATATCAGGAAGGTAGTCTTCCCCCTTTAGGCTTCAGTTTTCTAAACTCTGAACAAACGAAGGTATCACATCCAGTTCTAAGAAGGCACTGTTTGGGGAGGGGGTAGCCCTGAAACAGTTAACAACTAGACTTTGGGAAAATGCCAGGAGAAGCTGTCACCACCAGAGCTTGGCCAGCAGCCCTTTTACTGGATTCCTGATCTCCCCTCCCATCTAGTCCTCACCCCCCTGCTAACCTATCCCAGATGGGTTACACACAGACCTGCCAAAGCATCCTCTAGACGAAGTTCCACCAGAAAGGCAATCTTTTCTTTTCCCCTAAAAATATCTGTTTTCAATCACCTTGCAAACTCAGGACAGCTTCCAGGGGTCTGGACTTGTTTGGAAATTTCACTTTACCGCTTGAGTGCCAGACTCAAGAGACAGCCCTGACATCAATTAACAGCACGACAAACTGGCAGCAGACATTTCTGGAAATAGCTTCCGCACTGACAGTGAAATATGATGGCTGAGAAGCAGCCCCTCCAGTAACACTCTGTCATTCTCCCACACAGCTGATACACCCTCCACCTTCCCCCAGACTTATACAGTACGCACATGTACGCACGCATTCTAACAAAGAGGACTACACAGCTAGGCTTGCATACACAGGCTTACAGGAAGCTTGCACACACAGGTACTCATGCTCCTCTCCACACAGTGGTTCAAACATACACCCCCTGAGGCATTTATATTTGCTCATTACACGCAACCCTTCACAATCACACACACACAGACACATATACATCCACAGGTACACACAGGAGATCAGTCACCTATGCACGTACACAAACTCAAGTGTGGCTTTCTGATGGCTCAAAGGCTCTACACATGCCTGCAAACCCAGGACTCACTAAGACATACACACAGAGAAACAAGTTCTTAAGTGCTGTGTTATTTGAATACATGAACTTGCACAAATACAGGCACATATAAATACTGATCCGTAGTATGAGACTGAAGACAAGTTTCTGAAATAAAGTTGGAAAAAGCAGCTGTTTTTGTTCTAAGCAAAGAGTGTAAAATCCAGAATAAACAAAACGATGCTCTTTGTACATTCTGGTTTTAATATATTTAGCTGTGAATGGCTTTATCTGCCATATTTCTCTCTCTCTTTTTGCCACTCAGGTTACTGGAGTTAAGTTTACATAATAAGGTCTTAGAACATTTAATTAAATTAATTTTTTTTAAGTGAAAAGATACTGCTTCCAGGGCTGGTTTTAGTTGTTTAGCACCATTTATTCAATGGAGAAACTCTTCATGGTTTTCAGTCTTGACAAGTTTTTCCACAAATTGCATGTATTTACATTTTCCAGCACCTACCATTGCCTCTAAGAGTTTACAGATCACTGGCTAGGAAAGAAGAAAGGCTGTTTTTCCAAGTCTCCATATTTTTTATGCCTTTCAGATGTTTGGGAAACTAAGCAGGTTTATTAATTAACACTTACTTTGGGGCATGTGAGCAGAGAGGAGTATGCTGATGTCCTCACCATAAGTGAGAACAGCTGGAGCTGGAGAACAGAAACAGAGTAACAATGCCTTTATTTATCAAAAGTTAAGTCTCAGTTCTGGAATCTCAGTTGGCAATGATTTAGCAGACAGTGGAGCAAGGAGCAGTAAATTGCAAAAGCCTGGGTCAGAACCCAGCTTCCTGCATTGGACACCTGTGTGACTCAGGGCAAAGTGCTTTAAGCTCTGAGACTGAGGTACCTTCAGTGTAAGAAGGGGATGATGATCCCTCACTGAATTTTAGAGACAGGGAGGGATTAGTATAGGATTTCTGGTATTCAAAATTCATGATGCATTTTATCTTTCCTTCAACTATTGTCTGCAATTTCACCTATGTTGTTGTTCAGTCACTAAGTTGTGTCCAACTCTTTGTGGACCCCATGGACTGTAGCACACCAGGTTTCCCTGTCCTTCCCTATCCCCAGGAGTTTGCTCAAATTCATGTCTATTGAGTGGGTGATGTCATCCAGCCATCTCATCCTCCGTCATGCCCTTCTTCTCTTGACCTCAATCTTTCTCAGCATCAAAGTCTTTTCCAAAGAGTTGGCTCTTCGCATCAGGTGGCCAAAGTACTGGAGCTTGAACTTTAACATCAGTCTTTCCAGTGAATATTCAGGGTTGGTTTCCTTTAGGATTGACTGGTTTTGTTTCCTTGCTGTCCAAGGGACTCACAAGCATCTTCTCCATTACCATAATTCAAAGCATCAGTTCTCTGGTGCTGGACTTCTTTATGGTCCAACTCGCACATCCGTACATAACTACTGGAAAAACCATTGCTTTGACTATATGGACTTTTGTTGACAAAGGAAGGTCTATGCTTTTTAATACACTATCTAGATTTGTCATAGCTTTTCTATAATCTGTACTAAACTCAAAACCAGTGATTTTTAACCTATAACAGGATTCATATGATTTCCCATCTCAAAAAAGGATCATCTTATATTCTAAGAGTTTTCATTTCCCCCTTGAGGAATTTTGTGGTTCCTGAACTCAGTGCCAATGTGTGTGAAGGAGGCTTCCCCACGCCCACCAGCAGTTCTCTGACATGAGTTGAGTGTCCTACAGTCCAACTCTATTCTGACACTATCTACCCAGAGACAACATCAGATTCCACAAGATTAAAGTTCACTCCTCCATGATTTCCCGTCTTCCACTTCAGATGATGATTATCACCTGTGCCTCTGACCAACCAGGTATAGATTAGAGGTTCCAAACATCCCCTCCTTGGACTTCAGACCCTTGGTTGTTACCTGTGCATCTGCACTCACTGGTGTCCAAATCTCTTCGACCCCATGGACTGTAGCCCACCAGGCTCCTCTGTCCATGGAATTTTCCAGTCTCAAATACTAGTGTGGGTTGCCATTTCCTACTCCAGTGGATTGAACCCACATCTTCCTAACTCAGGGACTGCCATCCACAGAACTGTAGGGAAATAAATGTTTGTTATTGAAGCCATGCAGTCTACAGCATTTTGTTATAGCAGTATGAACTGATTAAGACCATAACTGAAAACTAAGGCTATAATTTCCCAGTATTCTTTACCTAGAGTCTGGAATGGAACATAAAAGAGGCTTAATAAATATGTGGCACATCAATCAATAAAGTAACAATAAAAATGTTTTGTAGGAACAACAACCAAAATATACCATTAAAATGTCGTCATTAAAATAACTCAATTCAACATTTCTTGCAAAGAAGCACTTTTTCTTGCTCCTTTCTTATTCTTACTTACCTACTTTTAGTGAGGTTCCTCTCACTAGACCCAAAGTATGCAAAATCTGACATACTACCGTCTGCTTTTCTGATACTACACTTTATCTCAATTTCAACTATATTTTTATTTTCTAATTGCCACAGGTATTAGTCATGTAAATTCCCATCTCAAACTCATCCTCTTCAAAACATTTACTTTTCAGTATTCATTGAGCTGGAGCAGTCTACCAGAAAAGCCTTCCTGCAAATGCCTTAAATAAGAATGGTCATGAGCATTCACCCAGTGGGCATCCCGAGCCCCCTCCACCTGTCTACACCCTGCTGGGTCTCCTGTTCATACTCTCTTAGCACTTTTTCTCCTTCAGCATTAAATGTTGTTGCAATTTAAGTATCTACGACTTGCTCCCTTTTCTTCTTCCTGCACAGATCTCTGCATAAAACTTCTCTGAGAAGCAGTGTGACATAAAGTTCACAGGACTCAAATTTATCTTTAAAATATTTTAAAATACCTATGACCTTGAATAAGAATAAATGGGAAAGAGCTGCCAAGTGCACCAAAGGGCAAAGACACTTGTTGAAAAAGGCACAACTATAAACCAAAGTCAGCAAAATTAGCTCCCAAAAGGATGTGTAATACACAGAGGGCAAATCCAACACGTTTATTTATCTATTTTTTAAATAACTAGAACAGGGCATGCAAACTAGCAGGTTTCCCTGGTGGTTCAGATGGTAAAGAATCTACCTGCAATGCCAGAGACCCAGGTTTGACCCTTGGGTGGAAATTGAACCAAGGTCTCCCCCATTGCATGCAGATTCCCTGGAGAAGGAAATGACTACTCTTCCAGTATTCCTGGGGCTTCTGTGGTGGCTCAGATGGTGAAGAATCTGCCTGCAATGGTGTGGGGGGTGGAGGGTAGGAAGGGGAGAGTCTGGGTTGGTGATTCTGGGTCAGGAAAATCTCCTGAAAAAGAGAATGGCTACCCACTTCAGTATTCTTGCCTGGAGAATTCCCACGGAGAAAGGGGTCTGGTGGGGGGCTACAATACATGGGTTCACAAACAATGGGACACGGCCCAGCAGCACTTCTCCATGCAGACCAGAATCCTTGACACTCCTTCCGCAGGACTGAGATGTGGGCAAAGTAAGTGGTTTCAGGAAATACTGAGGCCGTTTCTTAGAAAAGGAAGAATACTGACCTTGGAGCAATCTGGCTACATTAAATCTCTGCTTTCTGGAAAGAGGCAAAGACACAAAAAAATCAGTCATAGAATCTTGCCAAACAAGCCACCCCATGCTGTTACATGGGGAAACTCGATGCTTAAACTCATTCTGCATCCAATACAACACAAATTCTCCTGAAAATAGCTGTCCTGTGAGAACCCACCCGACTCAAAGATGAAAAACCGTTAAGAAGGAAGCAGCCCAGGATCTCCGCAAAGATGCCATAAGAAGTAAAAATAAAAGGAACGGCGAAATGGGAAAGATGACTCAGCCTCACAAGAAAAAATATTGCCATACAGCAGAAGCAATATATGAGCAAACACACAGTCATAAATAAAAATTTAAAAATTCCTTTAAAAAAGGGCACTAGTAAGATATACCAAGTTAACCAAAAGAGAGACAGCATGAGCTGGCAGAATTGGGGAATAAGTGAAAAGGGAAAGGGAAAAACAGACTCTACAAGCATGTCCGCATTAGAAGGAGCACGGAGGAAAATGGCATCTTCTCAAAGCATAGAAAGGCCATGAAAGGCAGGTAAAAAGTAGGAAAACGGAACAGAGGGTTTTAAAAGTTTGCTGATGTCAGATATAAAGCAAAGGAAAGGAAAGGTGACTTCACACACACACACACACACACACACACACACACACACACATAATATGAAAGGTAACTTCAAAGCCTAATAAATATGCTTTTGCTAACAATAGAACTATCATATAACCCAGTAATTCCCCATTCCTGGGAATATACTTGGAGAAAACTATAGTTTAAAAAGGTATATGCACCCTGATGTTCACTGCAGCACTATTTATAATAGCGGACATGGAAGCAACCTAAATGTCCATTAACAGAGGAGTGGATAAAGATGGTGCAGTACAGGTATACAATGCAATATTACTCATCCATATAAAGGAGCATAAGAGTACCATTTGCAGAGTCGTGGATGGACCTAAAGACTGCCATACAGAGTAAGGCAAGTCAAAAAGAGAAAAACAAGCATCATATAATATCATTTTTATATGGAATCCAGAAAACCAGTACAGATAAACTTATTTGCAAAGCAGAAATAGACAGCAAACTTATGGCTACCAAGAGGCGGAGGGAGAGTGGGATGAACTGGGAGATTGGGACTGACATATACACACTACAGTGTATCAAATCCTTCCCTGGTGGCTCAGACTGTAAAGAATCCGCCTACAGAGTGGGAGACTCAGATTCGATCCCTGCATCAGGAAGATCCCCAGGAGGAGGGAATGCTACACCAGTCCAGTATTCTTGCCTGGAAATTCCATGGACAGAGGATCCTGGTGGGCAATGGTTCATGGGGTCACAAAGAGCTGGACACAACTGGGCGACTATACATTCTTCTCATGTATATTCTATTCTTTCTTTTCATTATACATCATTTTCATGTACAAAATAGATAAGTCATCAGAACATACTGTATACCACAAGGAATCCTACTCAATACGCTGTGGTGACGTAAATGCAAAGAAAATCTGAAAAGAAGTGGTGTGTGTGTTAGCATAGCTGATTGAAGGGCTTCCTTAGTGGCTCAGTGGCAAAGAATCCACCTACCAATGCAGGAGATATGAGTTTGATCCTTGGGTCAGGATGATCCCTTGGGGAAGGATATGGCAACCCAACTGATATTCTTGTCTAGAAAAATCCTATGGACAGAGGAGCCTGGCAGGCTACAGTCCATGGGGTCCCAAAAGATTTGGGTGTAACTTAGTGACGAAACAAGAACAACGACAGCATGGCTGATGAGCTTTTCTGTACAGTAGAAACTGACACAGCACTGTGAAGCAGCTATACTCTGATACAAATGAAAAAGAAAAAAAAAAAGAATACATAGGTATTTAAAGCTACGGTTTAGTAAATCTTTTCAGATGTAATTATATATGCTGAAAGGGTTGTCAATAACCCAAGACTTTTTGAAAAAACATAAGTTAAAGTTACGGGTCTTCTAGGATAAAAAAAGCAACACTTTGGGCATCTAGGTATATGATTAGATTATCTGTGTGAGAAACTAATTGGGCTAGATTTAAAATGATTCACAGCAACATTTACTGTTAAAAGACTGAAGAGCATGTGTTTCCAACATCCTCAAGGAAACATGAATTTTAGCCAGAAGAAATTGTGGTCTATTTATAAAGTCAGCATTCGTTCATTTGTTCTGAAATACTTATTGAGCACCTAGTATTGTCAGACATTCTAGATGCAGGGGATACAATGTCAGCAATAATAATAACAGCTAACAGACAAAAACTGACTTGTAGAGCTTGCATTCTGCCGCTGCTGCTGCTAAGTCGCTTCAGTCGTGTCCAACTCTGTGCGACCCCATAGACGGCAGCCCACCAGGCTCCTCCATCCCTCGGATTCTCCAGGCAAGAACATTGGAGTGGGTTGCCATTTCCTTCTCCAATGCATGAAAGTGAAAAGTGAAAAGGAAGCCGCTCAGTTGTGTCCGACTCCCAGTGACCCCAGGGACTGCAGCCTAAGGGGCTCCTCTGTCCTTGGGATTTTCCAAGCAAGTGTACTAATTGGAGGTAAAAAAAAAAAAACCCACACACAGCAATAAATGAAATAAAGTCATATAAATGTGTAATGGGAGGAGGTGAAACTTGTGGTTACTAGGAGGTAAAGGAGGGAAGGGATAAATTTGAAGATTGGGATTGGTGTATACATACTTCTGTATATAAAACAGATAACTAAAATGGACCTACTGTATAGCACAGGGAATTCTATTCAATAGTCTGTAATGGCTTAAATGGGAAAAGAATATATAAAGGGAGTAAGTATATGTATGTGTATAACTGCTTTACTCTCCTGTACAGCTGATACTAACAGAATATTGTAAATCAACTATACTTTAACAAACTTTTTAAAATTGAGTTATATAAAAGAAACATTTAAAGGAAACAAAGATTGACGAAAGCGTTGCTATTTTAGACAGGACACCCAGGAAAGCGTTAATGAGATGTGACATGAATAAAAATAAGGAGTACAGGAGCAAGCCTTGCATACATCCAGGGAAAGAACATTCTGAAAAAAGAGAACAGATAGTGCTCAGACCCTCAAGCATGACTGAAATGTTTGGGAAACAAGGTCAGTATGGCTGGAATAGAGTGAGTCTGAGGCCATGGGAAGATGAGATCAGGAAGTTAATGTGGAAAAGCTATTTTTAAATTAGTTATTCTAAGGATCTGAGATTTTACTCTGAAATGGGACATCATCAGAGATTTCAAGATGAGTGACATTATCTCTTGCATATTTTAAGTCACTTGCTCTGTCTTCGCATTATACAACACCTGAAGACAGAAGACAAACATAGGGAGTCTATTTACGGCTCTATTAAATAATGTGAGTTAAAGCTGATGGTAGCTTGAACCTAAGTGGGCTTAAGTGAGAGGCAAAAGGATTTGTTTATGAAGTGAATGTAGGATTCAAAAATAAGAGAGAAGCTCTAATTCATTGTTAGTGGAAAATGAAATGGCAAGCTACTTTGAAGGACTTGTTGGCATTTTCTTACAAAGCTAAACATTCTCTTATCATAAGATGCAAAGATGAAGCAATTATGCTCTGATACTTGCTTAAAGGTATTAAAAATTCATGTCTATAAAAAAAAAACTGGCAGGCATATGCTTAGGACAGTTTTATTTAAAATTGCCAAAACCTGGAAGCAACTGAGATGTCCTTAAGTAGGCGAATGAATAAATAAATTGTGGTACAGAAAATGAGATGTTAGAGTCAAAAACTGATGAGCTTCTAAGCCAAGAAAATATATGGAGAAATCTAAAATGTATATTACACAGTGAAGACAGTCAATCTGAACAGGCTAAATAATGAGTGACTTCAAATACATGACGATCTTGAAAAGGCAAAATTATTGAACAGTAAAAAAATAAAATAAAATGAGTGATTGGCAAGGATTAAGGGAGAGAAAGTGATGAATAGGCAGAGCATAGAGGATTTTAGGGCAGAGAAACTATTCTGAATGATGCTATGGTGGTGGATTCATGGCAGTATACATTTTCCCAAACTCATGAATGTACAGCACCAACTGTGAACCTTATGTAAACTACAGGCTTTAAGTAACAATGACGTGTCAATGTAGGTTCATCAGTTATAGCACATACATTACTCTGATGGGGGACAGTGATGATACTGTGGGAGGCTTTGAATGCCCAAGGCAGGAGTATCTTTATACATTCAGCTCAATTATGCTGTGAGTCTAAAACTGCTCCAAAAAATAAAGTCTATATAGAAAGTAAATAAAAAGAGAAGAGTAAAAAGTAACAACTCCAGGTCTATTGAAAATCCAGTGTTTCCTTTTTGTTCTAAACCACAGGAGGAAAAATGAAATTATCATTTACTGGAAAAAATGCTGGAAGGAACAATTTTGAGATCTGGTAGGGGGAGATAAGAAAGTCACTTTGAAAACCATAACACTGGCATTCCAGGTAGGGAAGCTGAATCAATGATCAGTCAATTCAGTCACTCAGTCATGTCCCACTCTGCAATCCCTTGAACCGCAGCACACTAAACCTCCCTCTCCATCACCAGTTACCAAAGCCCACTCAAACCCATGTCCATAGAGTCGGGGATGCTATCCAACCATCTCATCCTCTGTTGTGCCCTTATCCTCTCATCTTCAGTCTTTCCTACCATCAAGAACTTTTCAAATGAGTCAACCCTTCACACTAGGTGGTTAAAGTATTGGAGTTTCAGATTCAACATCAGTACTTCCAATGAACACCCTTGACTGATTCCCTTTAGAATGGACTGGTTGGATCTCCTTGCAGTCCAAGGGATTCTCAAGAGTCTTCTCCAACACCACAGTTCAAAAGCATCAATTTTTCGGCACTCAGCTTTCTTCACAGCCCAACTCTCACATCCATACATGACCACTGAAAAAACCATAGCCTTGACTAGATGGACTTTTGTTGACAAAGTAATGTCTCTGCTTTTTAATATGCTTTCTAGTTTGGTCATAACTTTCCTTTCAAAGAACAAGTGTCTTTTAATTTCACGGCTGCAATCACCATCTGCATTAATTTTGGAGCCCAGAAAAATAAAGTCAGCCACTGTTTCCACTGTTTCCCCATCTATGTGCCATGAAGTGATAGGACCGGACACTATGATCTTAGTTTTCTGAATGTTGAGCTTTAAGCCAACTTTTTCACTCTCCTGTTTCACTTTCATCAAGAGGTTCTTTAGTTCTTCTTCACATTCTGCCATGAAGTTGGTGTCATCTGCATATCTGAAAATGAAAGTGAAAGAAAGTGAAGTCGCTCAGTCATGTTCGACTCTTTGAGACCCCATAGACTGTAGCCTACCAGGCTCCTCTGTCCATGGGATTTTCCAGGCAATAGTACTGGAGTGGATTGCCATTTCTTTCTCCAAGGGAACTTCCCAACCCAGGGCTCGAACCTGGGTCTCCTGCATTGTAGACAGACGCTTTACCGTCTGAGACACCTGGGAAGTCCCTGCATATATGAGGTCATTGATATTTCTCCTGGCAACGTTGATTCCAGCTTGTACTTCTTCCAGCCCAGCATTTCTCATGACGTACTCTGCATATAAGTTAAATAAGCAGGTGACAATATACAGACTTGACCAAATCCTTTTCCTATTTGGAACCAATCTGTGGTTCCATGTCCAATTCTAACTATTGCTTCCTGACCTGCATATAGGTTTCACAAAATGCAGGTCAGGTGTTATGCTATTCCCATTTCTTTCAGAATTTTCCACAGTTTATTGTAATCCACACAGTGAAAGGTTTTGGTGTAGTCAATAAAACAGAAATAGATGTTTGTCTGGAACTCTCTTGCTTTTTCCATGATCCAGCAGATATTGGCAATTTCATCTCTGGTTCTTCTGCCTTTTCTAAAACCAGCTTGAATATCTGGAAGTTCACGGTTCACATATTGCTGAAGCCTGGCTTGGAGAATTTTGAGCATTACTTTACTAGTGTGTGAGATGAGTGCAACTAAGTGGTAGTTTGAGCATTCTTCGGCATTGCCTTTCTTTGGGATTGGAATGAAAACTGACTTTTTCCAATCCTGTGGCCACGGCTGAGTTTTCCAAATTTGCATGCATATTGAGTACAACACTTTCACAGCATCATCTTTCAGGATTTGAAATAGCTCAACTGCAATTCCATCATCTCCCCTTGCTTTGTCCATAGTGATGCTTTCTAAGGCCCACTTGACTTCACATTCCAGGATGTCTGCCTCTAGGTTAGTAATCACACCATCGTGATTATCTTGGTCGTGAAGACCTTTTTTGTACAGTTCTTCTGTGTATTCTTGCTACCTCTTCTTGATATCTTTTGCTTCTGTTAAGTCTCTGCCATTTCTGTCCTTTATCGAGCCCATCTTTGCATGAAATGTTCCCTTGGTATCTCTAATTTTCTGAAGAGATCTCTAGTCTTTCCCATTCTATTGTTTTCCTCTATTTCTTTGCACTGATCGCTGAAGAAGGCTTTCCTATCTCTCTTTGCTAATCTGTGGAACTCTGCATTCAAGTGGGTATATCTTTCCTTTTCTCATTAGCTTTTCTCCTCCCTTCTTTCACAGCTATTTGAATGGCCTCCTCAGACAGCCATTTTGCTTTTTTGCATTTCTTTTCCTTGGGGATTGTCTTGATTCCTGTCTTCTGTACAATGTCATGAACCTCCGTTCATAGTTCATCAGGCAATCTGTCTCTCAGATCTAGTCCCTTAAATTTATTTCTCACTTCCACTGCATAATCTTCAGGGATTTGATTTAGGTCACACCTGAATGGTCTAGTGGTTTTCTCCATTTTCTTCAGTTTCAGTCTGAATTTGTAATAAGAAGTTCATGATCTTAGCCACAATCAGCTCCCAGTCTTTTTTTCCCTGACTGTATAGAGCTTCTCCATCTTTGGCTACAAAGAATACAATCTGATTTTGTTCTTGACCATGTGGTGATGTCCATGTGTAGAGTCGTCTCTTGTGTTGTTGGAAGAGGGCATTTGCTATGACCAGTGCATTTTCTTGGCAAAACACTATTAGCGTTTGTCCTGCTTCATTCCGCACTCCAAGGCCAAATTTGCCTGTTACTCCAGGTGTTTCTTGATTTCCTACTTTTGCATTCCAGTCCCCTATAATAAAAAGGATATGTTTTTTTGGGTGTTAGTTCTAGAAGGCCTTATAGGTCTTCTAGAACTGTTCAACTTCAGCTTCTTCAGCGTTACTGTTTGGAGCATAAATTTGGATTATCATGATATTGAATTGTTTGCCTTGGAAATGAACAGAGATCATTCTGTCCTTTTTGATATTGCATCCAAATACTGTATTTTGGACTCTTTTGTTGACCAGGATGGCTACTCCATTTCTTCTAAGGGATTCCTGCCCACAATAATAGATATAATGCTCATCTGAGTTATATTCCAGAAGCTGAATATGTGATTTGATTTATGATTAAATATTTGGAGCATACAAGAATTCACATATTGTGAAAAAGACTTTTAAGTATTACAAGATAAACTTTAGCAAAACTGAAGATGAATAGAAAATCACTGGGAAAGGAACCCACAGTGGACTTTGAACTCATACATCTGTAGGGGTAAGATTAAGAACATTGTGATACTAAATATTTAATGAGAAGAATAAAGATGTTATAAACCTAGAAAGAGAAAAATGGCAGAAAATAAAGGAAAAAAGTTTTTACGAATATTAATGTCCTTGTATCTTGCAACCAAGCTCTCAAAACTGTATAATTTAAAATGAGTAATGTTGAAATGGCAAAACCAATACAGTATTGTAAAATAAAAATAAATAAATAAACAATTTTAAAATAATGGGTAGATTGAGTTACAAGGATGCAAATACATTTAAATTTGTAAAGTTAAATAGACTAATAAGAAAAAAACCCATTTTATTATTAGGAAAAATTAATTATGGGAGACATTTTAACATCATACCTGCTTCCTTTCATTCTTACTACATCAATGCACGTCAAAACAAACTAGAATTGCCAGCCTCTGTTTTTTGTTGCTGTTTGTAGGTTTTTTGTTTTTGTTTTTAATTTCTTGTGCTTTGTTTTCTTTGGTTTGTTTTTGCAGGAGGTCTTGGCTTTCTGCTGCAAAAAACCATTTCATAAACCTATGTGACATCAAGAAGTACCATGAAATTAATACACCTTCAGATCATTCTCATCAGTTGAATAACTCTGATATACAAACACACATACTAGCCCTCCTACTCAATTTTTTTCAGTGATTCACACCAATAGGCCCTTTTATTGTCTGTCTTCCCTCCTATCTATATCCCTACCTTTTATCAGAGAAAACTTTCATCTGGGCCTTGTTCTGATGGAGACAAGCTGAAATGGTTTGTGTGAGAAGTGGTCCCAGGAGGGCGATACCCATCATGGATTCTGAGAACTGGGAGACAGTAACAATGTTCTTTTTGGAGTAATATGTACCTGGTGTACTTCAGCTATCACAGGTCTCACAATGTCACTCATACCTGTGATGCATTCAGTTCAGTTCAGTTGTTCAGTCATGTCCAACTCTTTGCAACCCCATGAATCACAGCACACCAGGCATCCCTGTCCATCACCAACTCCCAGAGTTTACTTAAACTCCTGTCCATCCAGTCAATGATGCCATCAGCCATCTCATCCTCTGTCGTATCCTTCTCCTCTTGCCCTCAAATCCCTCCAAGAACCAGAGTCTTTTCCAGTGAGTCAAAACTTGGCACAAGGTGAACAAAGTACTGGAGTTTCAGCTTCAACATCAGTCCCTCCAATGAACACCCAGGGCTGATCTCCTTTAGGACTGGTTGGATGTCCTTGCAGTCCAAGGGACTCTCAAGAGTCTTCTCCAACACCACAGTTCAGAAGCATCAATTCTTCGGCGCTCAGCCTTCTTCACAGTCCAACTCTCACATCCATACATGACCACAGGAAAAACCATAACCTTGACTAGGCAGACCTTAGTCGGCAAAGTAATGTCTCTGCTTTTGAATATGCTATCTAGGTTGGTCATAACTTCTCTTCGAAGGAGTAAGTATCTTTTAATTTCATGGCTTCAATCACTTTCTGCAGTGATTTTGGAGACCCAAACTATAAAGTCTGACACTGTTACACTTTTTCCCCATCTATTTCCCATGAAGTGATGGGACCATCTGCCATGATTTTCGTTTTCTGAGGGTTGAGCTTTAAGCCAACTTTTTCAGGCTCCTCTTACACTTTCATCAAGAGGCTTTTTAGTTCCTCTTCACTTTTCACTTCACCCATAAGGGTGGTATCATTTGCACATCTGAGATTATTGATATTTTTCCCAGCAATATTGATTCCAGTTTATGCTTCACCCATCCCAGCATTTCTCAGGATGTACTCTGCATATAAGTTAAATAAACAGAGTGACAATATACAGTCTTGACCAAATTCTTTTCCTATTTGGAACCAGTCTGTTGTTCCATGTCCAGTTCTAACTGCTGCTTCCTGACCTGCGTATAGGTTTCTCAAGAGGCAGGCCAGGTGGTCTGGTATTCCCATCTCTTTCAGAATTTTCCACAGTTTATCGTGATCCACACAGTTAAAGGCTTTGGCATAGTCAATAAAGCAGACATAGATGTTTTTCTGGAACTCTCTTGCTTTTTTGATGACCCAGCTGATGTTGACAATTTGATCTCTGGTTTCTCTGCCTTTTCTAAAACCAGCTTGAACATCAGGGAGTTCACGGTTCACATATTGCTGAAGCTTGGCTTGGAGAATTTTGAGCATTACTTTACTAGTGTGTGAGATGAGTGCAATCGTGCAGTAGTTTGAGTATTCTTTGGCATTGCCTTTCTTTGGGATTGGAATGAAAACTGACCTTTTCCAATCCTGTGGCCACTGCTGAGTTTTCCAAATTTGCTGGCATATTGAGTGTAACACTTTCACTGTATCATCTTTCAAGATTTGAAATAGCTCAACTGGAATGACATCACCTCCACTAGCTTTGTTCATAGTGATGCTTTCTAAGGCCCACTTGACTTCACATTTGGTGATATCTGCCTCTAGGTGAGTGATCACACCATCGTGATTATTTGGTCATGAAGACCTTTTTTTGTACAGTTCTTCTGTGTATTCTTGCCCCCTTGTCTTAATATCTTCTGCTTCTGCTAGGTCCATATCATTTCTGTCCTCTATCGAGCCCATCTTTGCATGAAATATTCCCTTGGTATCTCTAATTTTCTTGAAGAGATCTCTAATCTTTCCCATTTTGTTGTTTTCCTCTATTTCTTTTCATTGATCGCTGAAGAAGGCTTTCTTATCTCTCCTTGCTATTATTTGGAACTCTGCTTTCAGATGCTTATATCTTTCCTTTTCTCCTTTGCTTTTTGCATCTCTTCTTTCCATGGCTATTTGTAAGGCCTCCCCAGATAGCCATTTTGCTTTTTTGCATTTCTTTTCCATGGGGATGGTCTTGATCCCTGTCTCCTGTACAATGTCACGAACCTCATTCCATAGTTCATCAGGCACTCTGTCTGTCAGATCTAGCCCCTTAAATCTGTTTCTCACTTTCACTGTATAATCATAAGGGATTTGATTTAGGTCATGCTTAAGTGGTCTGTGATGTGCTAGTATGTGACAAAAACCGAGGATTAGGTCCCAACTAATGCACCATTTCTATCATTTGAGAGGTAACAGATGAGAAGTATTGTGGAACTGGTTATGGTTTAGTGCAATTGAAACACTGAAGGAAGAAATGACAGCTCACATCAGCTAATGACCATAAGAAGGCATGACTGAAAAGCCCTCTTTTCAGTCAAATATATTTGTCGAATTGAATATAAGGTTGAAATGAATATAAGGTCACCTCCTCAACGTCACGTACTTTCCTTTTTAGACAATGGTTTATTCTGTGGATATTCCAGAACATCCTGCTGATCAATTATATTTTGAAATCATGGTGAATAGACCTGGAAAGCAGGAAGTGTTGAGGGTGCTGTGCTCTGGTTGGATATATGCAGACTAGAGGATATGTTATAGTGTGTGATAAATCCTGTCATAAATGATTTATGCAGCTGCTACCCTGGTAAAATTTTTCCATTGATCTGAGGAATGCTAGAACATCATTTCAAAGGAAAAAGAACAAGTGGTTATACACTTCCTACCATTGAAGGAGAAACAATAACTTGATATGCTCTTCAGATTTTGAAGACAGGATACCACACTTGGGAATCCTGATGTGGCTTACATATTGGGTGACTCAGAAAGCTGCCAGCTTGTGATACAAAAGTTTTTCCAAGGGGCCTGTGTGACCTGGCAAATACAAGCATCTGTGTTCGATATAAACACTGTGAGAAGTCTCTGGCAAACCTTAACAAAGTCAGAGCACAAATCTCTAAGGTTGGGAAACAAAGGTATACTTCTTGCAACACAGAACTTCACTGTTTTAAGAGCAACGCCTGCCATGCTATTGGACCCTGGTAAAACTGGGAACATGATTATAGGACACCAGGTGATTATGCAAAACTGGGAAGGCTACTGCTGTCAGCCTCCCCAGGTCACATAGGCAGGTGGGAACAGCAGAGATACACTGTGATCCATTTATGTCCATAAGACAGAGTTCTCTTTTATAAACAGATGGCCTAAATGTCCATGACACCCACTCTTGTCATAATTACCTCTTCCTCTCAGCTCACTTCAATGTCCTGGTGGGGGTCATCAAAGAGGAAAATCTTTTTGTTATTGAATGAGCTATCTGGATACGTACACTTGAGTTCAGAATGGACCTCTGTTACACTACCTGCGTGCAAGCTTAGTCACTTCAGTCATGTCTGACTCTGCGACACTGTGGACTGTAGCCCACCAGACTCCTCTATCCATAGGATTCTCCAGGCAAGAATAATGGAGTGGGTTGTCTTGCCCTCCTCCAGGGGATCTTCCCAACCCACAGATCAAACCCATGTCTCCTGTGCCTCCTGCATTGTAAGCAGATTCTTTGCCACTAAGCCACCAAGGAAACCCCCTGTTACACTATAGCTTCATTCAAAAGTGGTTTTGCAAGATATCAATGAGTAAAATCCTCCTACTGGGGAGAGTCATAAGTATTAAACCTCTATTTATCAACTTGATGCATACAGAGAACTGGTCTGAATGAAGAATATATATGGGTTTATAGACAGTGATAAATGCCTTGTTTTTTTTTTTTAGCCAGGGAACTTAAAGGAGGAAGATTAAAAGATGGAAGAAAAAAAATTTTAGAGCAAGACGCACATGGATGGTCCTTCAAGGTTGTATGCAAAGTGTGCAGATCTTTATCCTCTCCAACCTGAGAAGTCACTGAATAACCAGAGAGACCACTGACCTTTTCCAGGAAGGATTAGCTGACCCCTCTTCTCAGCTACCCCATGCTAAGGTGGCATGAGTGGAGAGAGTGTGTGATTTCACACCTGATTTAATTACTATGGCTACTAAGTGTCCAACCTTTCAGCAACAAACACCGAGCATATGATATGATGCTATCTATCTTTCCTAAAAGACAAACTAACTAACCACTTGACAGCAAGTTGATTGCCTCTAGGGAGTCTATTTCATAATTGCTGGGATTGACAATTATTCTGAGAATGGATTTGTACTCCTTTATTCTGAGTGCTTATACCAGAACCACTATATGATAGGTCTCTAGGTTATTGTCATGGGATTTTGCACAATACTATCTCAGATCAAGGTTTCCCAGATGGTGCTATTGGTAAAGAATTTTTGTCTGCCAATGCAGGAGACACAGGAGACATAGGTTCAGTCTCTGCCTCAGGAAGATCCCTTGGAGTAGGAAATAGTGATCGACTGAACTATTCTTGCCTGGAAAATTTCATGAGCAGAAGATTCTAGTAGGATGCATACAGTCCATGGGGCTGCAAAGAGTCGAACATGACTGAGTGATTGAATGTATTTCAGACCAAGGGCTGACTAAAAATAACAAGGAAGAGTGACACTTGACATGTGACTACAGGATCCACCAGTTCTTTCATGCACTCATCACTTCCATCCTGCCATCCATCAGGAACACTAAGATAGATTCTTCAAGATACAGTTAAGGTGCCAGCTCAGACGTGATACCCTATGGATCTGAAGGGTATTGATGCCCTTCAATATTTGCTGTATATTTAACCAATAGCTATGGTCTGATGTTTATGCTGTGGTAGGTAAATTAGGTCCAGAATCCAAGAAGTAGGAGGTGGGAGTGACCCCCCTCATCATCGCTCTCTGTGATCCTCTTGGGGAATGTGTGTTTTTTCTGTACCTACCTGTTTCCATCTTTAGGTTTTGCTGGACTTTAGAGGTCCAATCAAAGGGGCAGTAGGATGATCTTTCCAGAGATACAGTGAGAATTCTACTATGTCTCTCTTCATGCAAGTAGTATAACAGGCTAAGAAAACAAAGATTATAATTGGTAATGTCAGTTGACCTCAATAATCACAAGAAGGTAATGTTGCTATTATAAGGATCTGTAAGCATGAAACTCAAGGAATTTCTAGGGGCACCTCTTTATGCCTCCAAGTTTTGTCTTATAATCATAGTAAAGAAGCAGTTGTAGTAACCATAACCTAATAAGGTCATCGAAACCAATGAGGAGCAGAAATGGTGGTAGAGGCAAAAGCTGATGGACATCAATCAAGTCTCTAGAACGAGGTTTTAGCAGTTGGGACATGATCTTGTTTTATCAAGGCTTCCTTTATAGGACTTCCTTTCTTTAGACATTGGAAAGGCCACCATCTCAGATAACCACTGATGGGAATTTGACATGGGACATGAGTGAATCTGTGAAGTGCAAGAGATGGGCTGTAGAATATCTATGGGTGTCTTGTCTATATCTCCAAGCCATTTCAGTTTCAGGGGAGAAAATTTCAGCTTTGAGTACCTGTATTTCTTTGTCCTAGAAAGTTACTGGTGTCACTTCTGCTGTGAGCAAAGTCAGAAGTACAAGGAAATCGACAGTCCTGGGAGCAGCCCTCAAAAATTTACCAGCGTGGATTGGCTCAAAATCACCAGAGTCCCCTCACCTTCAGATGAGATGATGCTGAGAGTGTTTTGCACTGGTCCTAAGAGATTCCAAACAAGACTTCACTCTAGGCTCCCATGGTGGGAGCTGGCTGGATAACACCTCCTCAGTGCCATTTTCCTTCCCCACTTTCCTATCATCACCTTCCAAATAATTGACTTTACACTTGAAATCTTTGTCTCAGGATTTGCTTCTGGGAGAAACTAAATGAAGACACTAGTGTTGTAATCTTATAATTGTTCATCCTGAAGATTCAATAGTTGCTGTATAAACAAGTGGAATAGCAAGAATTTATACAAAGTTGTAGTTAGAAAAGTAACACCAAAAAGAGCAATTGTAAAAAAAAAAGAGAGAGAGAAGACTCACATATTTAAAGAACAAACTAGTGGCTACCATTGTGGTGAGGAAGGAGCGAGGGCAACACAGGCGTAGGGGAGTAAGAGCTGCAAACTATTACGTATAAAATAAGCTACAAAGAAATATTGTACAATATGGGGAGTATAGCCACTATGTTATAGATTAAAAAGCATGAATCTCAATATTGTATACCTGTAACATAGAATATTGTACATCAACTATAGTTCAATTAATTAATTAAAATTAAAATGTCTACTTTGTCTCATATCCTGAACTGATGAGGAAAGTTAGGCTTTAAAGATATGAAGTGTCTATAATTCCAAATTCTTCTTAAACCTTTGATTCAAACTTGCCTTTCTGCATGAATTACATTTCTTCTGCATTTCCATAGCCTTGTGCTTGAACCCCTATTACAGCCCTTTGTCAAAATCTATTCTCTGTGGTTGACTTGGCTCTGTGTCAGTCTACATGGGAGTTCCCTGAGAGAAAGAGACAGAACTGGGCCCTCTGTATTTTGCCTTCCTATCCCCTCACCTACCCAAAGCCCATGGTACTTTATCTATGGTAGGAGTTCAGAGTTTGCTTACAGAACCCAATAGGTACAACAGGAGTCTGAATCTACAGTCCTAGACCCTGGGGTTCACCCCAGAACCCTGGTGGATCCATTACAACTGCTTTCACACAAAGTAATAGCCATCCACTGCCATGGGGACTTCAGCTTCCAAGAAAATAACCTCTAGAATATAACCTCCTTGTTAGATTCCATAACACTTAATTAAGCCTAATAATTTTATCTTAAGGCAGTTGACTTTGTGTTTGTATGTCACAAACATTGACTCCTAAACATTGACTCTGTGTTTGTATGTCACGAGCCAGCTGTAACCAGGTGTCGTAAGTATATCTTCCGTAGCCCCTCTTTTGTAGAGAGAGTGACACCATCAGTGAGGAAACATCAGCCTATAAATTATATCATCCATCTCTCTCTGATGAGGGAAAATGAGACACCTTCCTGACTCATGAATTTGGTGGTTCTCAGAACGCAGCGAAGTGTAAGCTGTGTTTGACCTGAGATGTCGCACTCCATCACAAGCCAAAGACACAGGGCAGGGTCTCTGGAATGCAGCCCATTTTCCCTCCCTTCCCACACTACTTAAAAGCTGATCCCATTTGGGGCGTATCCGTGCAGGCTCAGGGCGTGACCCAGCCCCAGTTTACACCTAGATTTTGAATACACCAGCCTTGGACTGGTGGGGCTCAGGCTTTCTCAGGAAGAAAGCAAACGCTTAGAAGGACCACAGTGGGCACAGGTGAGCTTCCAGCTATAGGCCCCAGGACTGCATCCAGCAGTAGGCAGATCTTTCCGTCTCAGACAGCCAGACATGAGCCAGCCCTACAGGAGCACCCAGAGCTCAGAGGCATCAGAATAGCCCTGTGTTCACTTCAAGCTCTGAATCTACCTTAGGTTTGTAATTAACTCCTGAGTGGGGGTGGGGGGGGATGGGCGTGGTCTGCTTTGTAAGGAATCTTGGCATGAAGCATCAGGAAATACGTCATATTGTCATCACTATAATATTACAGGAATTGCTGCTGCTGAATGCTTCTCCCTATGGCTGTGGACCTGGAGCCTTTATAAAGTGAACGAGCACATCGTCCTGTCTAGTCTCAGCTGGGAAGCCAGCCAGCCATGAGGCTCTACTACCTTCTCTTTGCGTTGCTCTTCTTGTTCTTGCTGCCTGTTCCAGGTAAGATGCGCTGGGAAATGAGAGGGCTGAATGGATCGAGAATTTGTCATTCAGAGTCAGCCTTCTTCATTCATTTGGGAATTTTAGATTAAAAAGATCTATTGTCTGGGAACTAGACATTACCAGTTTTTGTTTTTCTTGACAAAGATCATCAAGAACCTCAAAGCAGGGTCTCCATCCCTTCTGATTCACTCTTAAGAGACTAAATCAGCTCAATTTTCCATGAGAGAATTGTTATACCTGTTCATGAGACAGGAAGAAAGTGATGTAAATCTTTAATATTAACAGGAAAAATGAGCTTAATCTGAGGACAGAAGCACAGATTCCCTTTTATTAGCTTAGCGGTTGGAGGTACAGTCTTTCGGCCTCTTAAGGGCCTGGGGGACCATCGTGGCCCCCGCCTCCCAGGGGTCAGTTCACAAGGGGGCTGCCATGATCACGCCACTTTCTCAGCTGAGCCGAACCCACAGACACATTGTTAGTAGCTAGCCCCACCTTCTTCTTTACTCCAGCTGGTAAAGAAAAAGGAAAAAGACATAAAAGAATTAAAAAATGGCAACAGATAACTTATTAGAGGGATTCCAAAAGCCTTGGACTTGTACCACGGCCTTCCTGAAACCTTCCCATGTGCTCCGCTTCTTTCCTGCAGGCAATGGCGGCATCATAAGTGGGTTACAGAAGTATTATTGCAAAATAAGAAGCGGCCGGTGTGCTCTGATTGGCTGCCTTCCAAAGGAGGAACAGATAGGCCGCTGTTCCCTGAGTGGCCGAAAATGCTGCCGGAAGAAGAAATGAAAACTCCAGAACACAAGGAGAATGTCGCAAAGCTGAAAATGCCCCCTTGAAGACTCCAGAAGCCAAATCAAATTAAAGACTTTTTACAAAAAATTAGAAGCTTGATTATTATCATTATTATTTAACATTCTGTTTATTGTGCTAGTTGTTACCAAACAGGCAACTTAGAAAGTGTTAATGACTCACCTTTAATTTAAATAAAGTATAATTCCTAGTGAAGCCACAAGAGGGTCCAAACTGACGGTCCAAAGATTGTCAGATTTTCTTCCTCTTTCACAGCTTTCACCCCCCGGTGACACTGGACCGCTTGTTCTTTCTGAAACACTTCCTTTGCCTTCTGTCACCCATCTGAGCTTCGTAGTCTGTCCGTCTGTCATAGCATCTTCCCACCAAATCCATCTCTGAAACTTCAGGGCATCCCTGCAGGTCTTCCCAGGTCCTTCTGAGCACTTTACAGCTCTGAGACACGGGGAACCTGGCTCCTCCTCGACCTTGCCCTCAGCTTTCCTCTCACTCTTGCCTCTGTTCTGACTGACCTCAGACCTGGATGAAATCTCTCCTCCAGCTATGCCTCCAAACGCATCTCTCAGTTCAGTTCAGTTGCTCAGTTGCGTCTGACTCTTTGCGACCCCATGAATCGCAGCACGCCAGGCCTCTCTGTCCATCACCAACTCCCGGAGTTCACTCAGACTCACGTCCATTGAGTCAGTGATGCCATCCAGCCATCTCATCCTCGGTCGTCCCCTTCTCCTCCCGCCCTCAATCCCTCCCAGCATCAAAGTCTTTTCCAATGAGTCAACTCTTCACATGAGGTGGCCAAAGTACTAGAGTTTCAGATCTCTCAGGGGCACCTCAAATTCTACCTCCTTCTTAAAAACATAGCTGGTTTCCCCAACAAATATGATCTTTCCTTTTAAAAGGTTTCTGACCTGAGTGCTCCATCTATGAGTCCTGCTTGACTTTTACATTCACTACATTTGCATATTTCCAATCTCCATATGTGGTTGCAGGATTTTGAAGGGCACTTCATCACTTAATCACCCCTGGCCCAAGTATTTTGACACAAAAGCTGCTAAACAAGTGTTTTTTGGGACCCAGTGGACTGGGGCCCACCAGGCTCCTCTGGCCATAGGATTCTTCAGGCAAGAATACATAGAGTGGGCTGCCATGCCCTCCTTTTAGTGAGTTGAAGTACATTCCAAGGCCTTGGAGGCGTTGCGTTGTAACTATTTAGTGGTCTCTGGAGGTTGATACAGATAGATTTCAGCAAACATGGTGGCAGGCCCATCACCCCCACCTTGAGCCCCCAGTCAAGAAACTGAGTTCTCAGGAAGAAAGAGCACACTCTCAAAGACAAGAGCTTGGACCCCACAATTCAGCATTTAAAAAAAAAAAAAAAAAAAAGACTATGATGGGACTGTATACTGCTCTCCTACAGTACACAACTAAGGAAACAGGCAAAACCCGTGAAACTACTGACTCAGACTCTGGCACAAGCAGTACAGGACCGTAATTGAGGAGAAAGGAAAACAAGCGAGGTGAAGGACTTCCCTGGTGGTCTGGTGGCTGGGATTCTGTGCTCCCAACGCAGGGGGCCTGTGTCCACCCCGGTCAGGGAACTAGATCCCACATGTCACAACTAAGATCCTGCCTGCCATGATTAAGGTCCAAGGCAGCCAAATTAATGAATTAGCTAATTAAATATTATGTGCTTAACCATTTTTAAGAAAAGAAAACAAGTGAAGTGAGACTTATGGCATCTCCAGCCTCTACAGATTTCCAGGCCTAAAGCATAGGGAACAAGAACCCAAACAGACCAACAGTTCTTCTGAGTCGAAGAGAGTGGGGTCAAAGTTCAGAGAGTGCAGGCATCTTCACTTCTGGACAGAAAACCAGCAACAGGTGTCAGGATCAGGGGTGTGTGCCTGTGTGCTAAGTCACTTCAGTTGTGTCCACTCTGTGGACTGTGGAGTTGCTGACCCTTTGTGACCCCATGGACTGTAGCCTGCCTGTGTAGCCTGCCTAAAAACTCTGTGCTTTTCATTCAATGCTAAAACTGCTCGGAAAATGAAGTCTAAGATACTAGATGGGATTTTGGTTCAGCATGATGGGATAAAGTGTGATGCTAAGATTCTAGACACTATCTTAAGTTTTAAAATTCTTAAAGAAAACTTATAGGAATAAGAGGAGAAACAGACAAATTAACAATTACAATTGGAATTTCCCCAGCAATCCAGTGGTTAAGATTCCAAGTTTTCAATGCGGGGGACACAGGTTCCATCCCTGGTCGAGCAAGTAAGATATCTTCTACCATACACAAAATTCAATGCAAGACAGATTAAAGGTTTACAAAAACCATAAAACTCCTGAGACCACAAAACTCCTAAAAGAAAGCATAGGAGGAAACTTCTTTGGCACGGGTCTCCACAAGGATGGTTTTGAGCTTGACACCAAAAGCACAAGCCACAAAAACAAAGCTAAACGGTAGGATCCATCAAACTGCAAAGCTTCTGCACAGCAAAGGAAACAATGAACAAACTGAAAAGATGATGCTATTTTAATGCTCCAGTGATCTCTGAGGCTGGAGGAGATGGCAGCAGTGTTGCAGGAAAGAGAGTAGGGTGAGAGAGGATGGTCGAATCCCAGGTCACATCCGAGTCCCTGGGACGGCCGCCGAATGTGAGCACTTGGCTTTGCACAGGCAGGGACTCAAGAGCGAGTCACAGTGAAGTGAAGGAAGGTCAATGCAGGGAGGAAACACGCTGCACGGAGAGTGTGGGCCATCTTGGAAGGCAAGCTCAGCACCAGGGTATAGGGCTATTGTGTTAATAGCGGTGGGTCATTTCATAGGCTAATGAGTGGGAGGAGTTTTCCAGCTATTTTGCGGAAAGGGTGGGGATTTCCAGGAACTGGGTCAGCACCCACTTTTTGACCTTTATGGTCAGCCTTGGAATTGTCATGGTGCCTCTGGGTGTGTCACCAAGGGATTTAAAAAAATATATTTACTTCAGGTCTTAGTTGAGGTACGCAGGATATTCATCAGGGTACACTGGCTGACTGTGCCATGGCATGTGGAGAAGGAAATGGCAACCCATTCCAGTATTCTTGCCTGGAAAATTCCATGGACGGATGGAGGAGCCTGGTGGGCCAAGGTCCAATGGCGTCGCAAAGAGTCGGACACGTTGAGCGATTTCACTTTCTTTCTTCATGTGGAATCTTAGTTCCCAGGCCAGGGACTGAATCCACATCCCCTGCTCTGCAAGGCAAGTTCTTAACAACTGGACCACCAGGGAAGTCCCCATCATTCTTTTAAAGGCTGTGCCCCGCCCGATTCCGGTCTCATTAGCACCAGATAGCTGGCATTTGACAGCGCTATTCGAGCTTTCGCGTGCTTTATCAGAGAATGTCCTGGTAAAGTTCTCAGGACACTGTGGTGACTGCAGGAGGCAGGCAGGAAGAGAGGTTGATTTTGCTCCAAGTTACGTTACTGCCACTTAGTAGACTGCGACCTTGGACACATTTTTTTGGTGGATCTGCAGCCAATTTTAATCGACTTTTTAAAGTCAGTTTTGCCTGTGGCCTCAGACATGGCTTTCTAGTCCCTGGGACCATCTTGTATAAACCTTGGGTTATGCCTACCTGGCGGGTTTTTTAAGGGGAATTCAAAGCGATAATTTGAATAAAAGTGGCCAGCTACTGAGCAAGGCTCATTGCAAAATATAATTATGGGACAAGTTCAAAGAAAAACTAGTAAAAGTGTCAGTGGGGGAGCACAGCATTAGACCCAGCCCTGGTCCTCTTTTGAGGGCAGGTCCCCACATGACTGTCAGAAGCCACGGCGCCCGCCCTATCCATAGGAGAAGGGAACTGGGAACAATGGCCTCTGCCCATTAACACTCAGGGCTCCGTGCTGAGAACACTTGTTTGTGGAGTCATAGACGTGAAGGGCTTTGCTCTTCAAAACCTTATTTTGCCTGAAGAACTGAGGCGCTTTGCTGGAAAGACCCTGCCTCGATTTCCTACTCACAGGTTAAGAGTTTGGGGACACAGCATTTATCTTCCCTTTAAAGAATGAAACCATGAGTTACCTCTCAGCCCAAGCATGAACCAACCACAATCCACATGGCCTTGTTTGGCTTTGAACCTGGGAAAACTAATAATTCATGTAGACTTGACCTAAAATTAACCCTTTCCTCTATACTATCTGAACTCATCTCTGGTTTCTGGTGAGCTACCCCATGGTTTCTTGGGTATGTGACCTCTTTGCTGAAGCAACAGGATCCTTCCTTGATGGACAGAGATGCCCCTGGGCGCTATCTCCAGGATTAACATAGCTGCAAAGGAGTCATCTTCAGACCTTGCCAAGGAAAAATAAGCTATTGCAATTGTGGAATTTCTGACAAGCGCCATATCCCACTGGTGAGAAACCATGGCAAAAACTCCTTTGAAACTCACCATGGCACCCTGTCCCCTTTTGGAACTTCCTTCTATGAAAAGTCATTCCCGGTCTTGCACATAAAACTGCATCATCAGCTTCCTTAAAAGAAAAAAAATCTGCTGTGCTGAAAACCATAGATCATTAAAACACACCAATTTTTACTTTATTTATTTAGACTGCACTAGGTTGTAGCTGTGGCAGGTGGGATCTAGTTCCCTGACCTGCTATGCTTGGGAGTAGAGTCTTACCCACTGGACCATCAGGGAAGTCCCATGAAACAGCATTTTTAAAATTACCTTTTAAAAAAACTTTGAATTGGAGTATAGCTGATTAATAATGTGATAGTTTCAGGTGGACAGCAGAGACTCAGCCGTGCATATACATGTATCCATTCTCCCCCAAACTCCCTTCCCAACCAAGCTGTCACATAACATGAAGCAGAGTTCCCTGAAAAACAGCATTTCTCAATGAAGAGACACAGTAGACAACGATTCAGTCTCACCTCTTTCTCCAGTGTAGTATTATAGCACGTATGTAAATTGACCCTGTAGTATAGATTTTGCCTGCAAAATAGACAGCTACATATATATTTTTTATGTATAGACAGTTATATATATATATATAAGTAGATGATGTCTACCTCTCTCAAATATCATTTAGAGCTAAAGTGGAAGGAATCATGATCAAGACGACTTATTTTCCAATCAGAAAAATCCTGTCCCTGGGGGCCAGCCAGGGACTCTGTCTGCTCGAGGCAGCCTCCATGGCTTTGCTGAGCCTCAATGTGAGACTCTGAGCTACAGCAGGGGACCTAAATGGGACTGAAGCTCCAGGGGCTCCTTCAGGATGGGGTCCCCCCGGGTACCCACATTTCTAAAGGGCTTGGAGTTCTACTCAGAGCTGCACGGCAACTTCCATCCTGAGATTTAGCATTTCAGAAAAGCCAGGTCAGTGTCTCTTCAACACTGAGATGGATGGGTGTTACTAAGTGAGGGATGTTACTTAGTGATAGAGGTCCCCCTTAACCCAGTGACGGGGTCCTCACTGCTGGACCTGCTTTGTGATACTAGGCTGGGAAGATGCGTTCAATGGCAACGTCATCCTCCCACTCTGTCTCTGATGAAAGGAAACGGAGCACCCACCTGCCCACCATGTGTCCCACTGAGATTTCATGAGACTGGTGTGTGATTGTGTTACAGTGAATTAAGAAAAGGTGTTTTTTTTACCCATCTTTCTTTTTTCCCTTTTGTGTCTTTCTCCACTTTAACTGTTCCTAACCTATAGTCTGCACTGATAACCAAGTTTCTTCTTTTCAGAAAACTAACCTATTATGCAAACTACACCTGACGCCTATGGCCCTCCATTTCTGCAGGAGCCACATTCTGCATCTATTATCCTTTAACTTATTCTAGCCACATCCTGATACTTAACTTTATGGCATCATAAACCTCCCCTTGTTTGTTTCCTCTCTTTGCTCTATTTTATCCTCATGTTTGTTGATGCTTAACTTTATGGTGCACTCTCTTTGAAGCCACCCCGTAGTGGTTTGCTTTCCCCCTTTTGTATTACAGGAAGAAAGTCACCAGGAAATTCCCAAAGGACAATGGACCCAACCACCGGGACCAACTGCCAGATCCAAATACCTAGCTACCTGACACTGGCCTATTGACTGTTTCCAAACAGTGCAAAAGAGAGAATTAAGGACCCCTACACCTTTTGTCCCATATCTCCCACCCCTGGCTGTGAGCCCTGACTGTTTGATCCCCTGGATTCCCGATGGAGGGGAGACACGCTCCTTGAGGTAGGAGCCTACTGTGTTTTCCCTTCTGCCAGCTTAAGGGTTAAAGCCATCTTTCTGTTTGCCCCAAACTCTGTCTTCACAATTTTTATTTAGATCTGGTGGGCAAAGAAAACCAATATTTTGGTGGAGACTGTTGCTGCCATCCTGTAACAGGCTAGCTGGCATGGGAGAGAGACCACCGGGTCTCTTCCCTCAGTGATCCAGGGGCCAGAAAGAGCATGTCACTGAGGATGCTGGCAGTCAGCAAGTCTTGCCCAGGGAGTGAAACTGCCTCTGAATGAGTTAGTCCTTATTTGGGCCTGAAACAGCCTTTCATGGAAACAGTGTATGTGTTAGTTGCTTAGACGTGCCCGACTCTCTGCAGCCCGGTAGACTGCAGCCCACCAGGCCCCTCAGTCCATGGGACTCTCCAGGCAAGAACACTGGAGTAGTTGCCATTTCCTTCTCCAAAAGGAACTATCAGTTCAGTTCAGTTCAGTCCCTCAGTCATGTCCAACTCTTTGTGACCCCATGAATAGCAGCACACCAGGCTTCCCTGTCCATCACCAACTCCCAGAGTTTACTCAAACTCATGTCCATCGAGTCGGTGATGCCATCCAGCCATCTCACCCTCTGTCGTCCCTTTCTCCTCCGGCCCCCAATCCCTCCCAGCATCAGGGTCTTTTCCAGTGAGTTAACTCTTCCCATGAAGTGGCCAAAATGTTGGATCTTAAGCTTCAGCATCAGTCCTTCCAATGAACACCCAGGACTAATCTTCAGAATGGACTGGTTCAATCTCCATGCAATCCAAGGGACTCTCAAGAGTCTTCTCCAACACCACAGTTCAAAAACATCAATTCTTCGGCACTCAGCCTTCTTTACAGTCCAACTCTCACATCTATACATAACTACT
>SJYC01097827.1:0-50064 GCA_006408675.1 Madoqua kirkii
TGCATTTGCTATTCTGAATTAAAAATATTATATTGCATGTGCCTTATAATGATGGATGAAAAACATGATAAATTTTTGATATAAAATTGTATTCTCCAGATATATATCATCCCAAAGTCATAAAGTGTTCTAATGATTCTCTCTGCCTTTTATTATAGCCAATTATAGGAAATTTACTCCCTGCAAATTCCTTTGTTACTTCTGGAAAAAAAGACACCATTTTTTTATTAGATTCTAACACTGATTGTTCATTTTACTCTACTTTAAAGAAGAGGTCCAGGAAAATCCAATAATAAAGTGCTCTTTTTGACTGTGAATTTTGTTTTACAATAGGTTAAATTACAATATAAAGATCCTCTGATATAGGAAGTGGCAATCCACTTTAGTATTCTTGCCTGGAAAATTGCATGAATAGAGGAGCCAGGTGGGCTACAATCCATGGGGTTGCAAAGAGTAGGACATGAAAGAGTGACTGAACATGTATGCAAACTGCAATATTCCACATATATTTAAATATGGATGTCTCTTAAATGAAATTTCACTGGGTGGTTACTGGCTCTTTTGGGGACATTCCTCTCATGTCCAATACTTGTTTGTCTCTTCTAATTCTATCTAAAATATTTGACTCAATTCATGTACCCTTAGAAGAATAATCTACATAGATTTAGAAGCTACTTGCAACCGATGTTTCATTCCCTCATTAGTAGAGCAGATGTTTAACAAGTATGTGTTCAGTAAATTTTATGAATGAGGGCAAATGATATTAAAGTGCTGCTCTCAAATTTCAGCAAGTTTAGAAAACTCAGCTGTGGCCACAAGACTGGAAAAGGTCTGTTTTCATTCCACTCCTAGAGAAAGACAATGCCAAAGAATGTTCAAATTATCAGACAATTGTGTTTCTTTCACATGCTAGTAAGGTTATACTCAAAATACTTCAAGCTAGGCTTCAACAGTATGTCAACTGAGAATTTCTATGTGTACAAGCTGGGTTTGAAAAGGCAGAGAAACCACAAATCAAATTGCCAACATTATGATGCCAACATTGGATCATAGTGAAAACAAGTGGGTTCCAGAAAAAGTGTCTACTTCAAAGCCTTTGTGTGGATCACAACAAACTATGGAAAATTCTTAGAGAGATAGGAATACTAGACCACCTTACTTGTCTCCTGAGACATCTGTGAGTAGGTCAAAAGCAACAGTTAGAACCTTACATGGAATAACTTGACTGTCTCAAAATTGAGAAAGAATTTCATCAAGGCTGTATATTGTCACCCTGCTTATTTAACTCCTATGCAGGGAACATCATGCAAAATGCTGGGCTGGTTGACTCACAAACTGGCATCAAGATTGCTGGGAACAATACCAACAACCTCAGATATGTAGATTATAACACTAATGACAGAAACCAAAAAGGAATTAAAGAGCCTCTTGATGAGGGTGAAAAAGGAGAGCAAAAAAGCTGGCATGAATCTCAAACTAAGATCATGGCATCTGGTCTCATCAATTTATGGAAAATTCAAGGAGAAAAAGAGGAAACGGGCAGATTTTATTTTCTTGGTCTCCAAAATCAATGTGGATTCTGACTGCTGCCATAAAATTAAAAGACACCTGCTCATTAGAAAGAAAGCAATAACAAACCTATACAACATAGTAAATTAAAAAACAGACATTACTTTGCCAACAAAGATTGGTATAGTCGAATGTATGGTTTTTTCTAGCAATTATGTATGGATATGAGAGTTGGCTCATATGACAAAATGGCTGTTTGGGGAGGCTGTACAAATAACTATGAGAAAAGGAGAAGTGAAAAACAAAGGAGAAAAAGGAAAGATATAAGCATCTGAACACAGAGTTCCAAAGAATAGCAAGAAGAGGTAAGAAAGACTTCCTCAGTGATCAAGGCAAAGAAATAGAGGAAAATAACAGAATGGGAAAGACTAGAGATATCTTCAAGAAAATTAGAGATACCAAGGGAACATTTCATGCAAAGATGGGCTCGATAAAGGACAGAAATGGTCTGGACCTAACAGAAGCAGAAGATATTAAGAGGTGGCAAGAATACATAGAAGAACTGTACAAAAAAGATCTTCGCGACCCAGATAATCATGATGGTGTGATCACTCACCTAGAGCCAGACATCTTGGAATGTGAAGTCAAGTGGGCCTTAGAAAGCATCAGTGCGAACAAAGCTAGTGGAGGTGATGAAATTCCAGTTGAACTATTTCAACTCCTGAAAGATGATGCTGTGAAAGTGGTACATTCCATATGCCAGCAAATGTGGAAAACTCATCAGTGGCCATAGGACTGGAAAAGGTCAGTTTTCATTCTAATCCCCAAGAAAGGCAATGCCAAATAATGCTCAAACTACTGCACAATTGTACTCATCTCACACGCTAGTAAAGTAATGCTCAAAATTCTCCAAGCCAGGCTTCAGCAATACGTGAACCATGATGTTCGAGCTGGTTTTAGAAAAGGCAGAGGAACCAGAGATCAAATTGCCAACATCCACTGGATCATGGAAAAAGCAAAAGAGTTCCAGAAAAACATTATTTCTGCTTTATTGACTATGCCAAAGTCTTTGACTGTGTGGATCACAAGAAACTGGGAAATTCTGAAAGAGATGGGAATACCAGACCACATGACCTGCCTCTTGAGAAACCTGTATGCAGGTCAGGAAGCAACAGTTAGAACTGGACATGGAACAACAGACTGGTTCCAAATATGAAAAGGAGTACGTCAAGGCTGTATATTGTCACCCTACTTATTTAACTTATATGCAGAGTAAATCATGAGAAGCACTAGGCTGGAAGAAGCACAAGCTGGGATCAAGATTGCCAGGACAAATGTCAATAACCTCAGATATGCAGATGACACTACTCTTATGGCAGAAAGTGAAGCAGAACTAAAAAGCCTCTTGATGAAAGTGAAAGAGGAGAGTGAAAAAGTTGGCTTAAAGCTCAACATTTAGAAAACGAAGATCATGGCATCTGGTCCCATCACTTTATGGAAAATGGATGGGGAAACAGTGTAAACAGTGTCAAACTTTATTTATTGGGACCCCAAAATCACTGCAAATGGTGAATGCAGCCATGAAATTAAAAGACGCTTGCTCCTTGGAAGAAAAGTTATGTCCAACCTAGATAGCATATTGAAAAGCAGAGACATTACTTTGCCAACAAAGGTTCGTCTAGTCAAGGCTATGGTTTTTCCAGTGGTCATGTATGGATGTGAGAATTGGACTGTGAAGAAAGCTGAGTGCTGAAGAATTGATGCTTTTGAACTGTGGTGTTGGAGAAGACTCTTGAGAGTCCCATGGACTGCAAGGAGATCTAACCAGTCATTCTGAAGGAGATCAACCCTGGGATTTCTTTGGAAGGAATGATGCTAAAGCTGAAACTCCAGTACTTTGGCCACCTTATGCAAAGAATTGACTCATTTGTAAAGACCCTGATGCTGGGAGCGATCGAGGGCAGAATTAGAAGGGGACGACAGAGGATGAAGTGGTTGAATGTCATCACTGACTCGATATACGTGAGTCTAAGTGTACTCCGGGAGTTGGTGATAGACAGGGAGGCCTGGCATTTTGCAATTCATGGATTCGCAAAAACTTGGCCATGACTGAGCGACTGAACTGAATTCAACTGACGAGTGTTGGACCATAAAGAAGGCTGAGCACTGAAGAATCAGTGCTTTTGAACTGTGGTGCTGGAGAAAACTCTTTAGAGTCCCTTGGACTGTAAGAAGAACCTGTCAACCGTATAGGAAATCAACCATGAATATTCACTGGAAGGACTGATGCTGCAGCTGAAGCTCCAGTATCTTGACCACCTAATGCAAAGACCCAACTCTTTGAAAAAGACCTGGATGCTGAGAAAGGTGGGAAGCAAAAGGAAAAGGTGATAAGCTGCTGCTGCTCCTGCTAATTCCCTTCAGTCGTGTCCAACTCTGTGTGACCCCATAGACGGCAGCCCACCAGGCTCCACCGTCCCTGGGATTCTCCAGGCAAGAACACTGGAGTGGGTTGCCATTTCCTTCTCCAATGCATTAAAGTGAAAAGTGAAAGTGAAGTTACCGAGTCGTGTCCAACTCTCAGCGACCCCATGGACTGCAGCCTACCAGGCTCCTCTGTCCACGAGACTTTCCAGGCAAGAGTAATGGAGTGGGGTGCCATTGCCTTCTCTTGAAGGTGATAAGAGGGTGTGATTTTTAGATAGTATGACCGACTCAGTGGGCATGAACTTGATTGCACTCCAGGAGATAGTGAAGGCCAGGGAAGCCTGATGTCCTGCAGTTCATGGGATCACAAAGAATTGAACACAACTCATCTAACAAACAACAACAACCACAAATAATGATGGTAAAGAGGCAGGGGTCAGGAAGACCAATGGTTGGAAATCAACTTGTTAAATACTAGCTGTGTGCCCTTAAAATTTGACTCCTCTCCTGATATAGTGGGCACAATTCTTGGATTGTTTGGAGTATTAAAAAAGATATTAGGCAGAATTCATAGATATCTTAATTATTGGAGTAGCTAATACATGAGACATGAACTTGGGCAAACTCCAGGAGATAATGAGGGACAGGGAAGCCCTGCATGCTGTGTGCAGAGGGTTGCAAAGAGTCAGACATGACTTAGTGACTGAATAACAGCAAAATTTAAGCATTTAGAACAGTGACACAGTGCTGCTCTCATAAATATTTATTATTATTATTAACAGTGGTATTGTCCACCTCATGCATATAGTCACTGTATACCTTAGACACCTTCTTAGTTTCATTTTCTAAATCATTTATAATAGAAATGATTTGGAAGAGATGTAGAATTGCTGAGATAGACAAGACCTTGAGGAACTTGTCAGATTACAGCCCCTGACCAGGCACAGAACTAGCATAGAATAAAATTATTTTGGCTTCAGAGCATGGTTATGATTTCTGCTTTGTCTCAATTCTGTGATTTCTTCCAGGGTTGAGAGCCACAGATTCTTAGTCTGGTAGAGTTCCATTTCTGCCCTTCATGGATCCAAAGAAATTTCCGAATCTTTATGTCTCTGGTCTGAGAGATGTGAAGACTAAGCTTCTCTGTTTGTGTTAGGCCTAAAACCAGGTGCCCTTATGCAGACCAGAATATACTTTGCATCTTGAATGTGAGGATCCAAGCTGACTAGTTAGTCTGGCAAAACTAGGAACCACAGCAGTGGCCTAGGAAGGTTCTTACCTCAGTGACCTAGGAAGAAGCATAGTAGCTGACATTTGTACTCTTGAGTCATAAACATCATTCCTAACTTTTCTTAGCCAATAAATTTGTTTCCCTAAATCTCTAAAATATTTCACTTGACTGTAACGTTCTATGAGGTCAAAGCCCAGATCCAGCATAGGTGATATAAATCATGTAGCAGAAACATAAAACTCCTAGTCTATAATATGTTATTGTTCGGTCACTAAGTCGTGTCCAACTCTTTGCAACTCCTATGGACCTTAGCCGAGCAGGCTGCTCAGTCCATGGGGTTTTCCAAGTAAGAGTACTGGAGTGATTGCCATTTTCCCTACCCAGGGATTGCGCCTGTGTTTCCTGCACTGGCAGGCAGATTCGTTACCACTGAGCCACCAGGGAAGACCATCCTACAGTGTCCCTCTACAATAATGTTCACACTGAATAGATAACAGTTTATGTTGAAGTAAGAGAAGATTCTGGAAAGGGAAAGCTATGGAGAAAAACCTCCTGACTAAGGAAACAGAGAAAGAACTGATATGAATGTGTCAAAATGTTTTTTACTGTTTTCCTTTAAACAGCACCTCTGGCCTAATGTCTTTGAACTCACCAGAAAGTCTCTCACAAGTTGACTATAATGCCTAAGGGAAAGTTGAAGGATCTAAAATCTTGACCATGAGCCTCAGGGAATATACATTTTTAATCAAGAGTGAGGTGTTGGGAACATTATTGCTACTGGAATGCCAAGGTATTTAAGTTTTAAAGCAAAAACAAAAAACCCTGGAGACCTGCTGACACCTTCTTGCCCTGCTTCTGATCACTTGCATGGGTTTTAGACGAAGGCTTTTTATATGTAAACAGAGCCTCAAAGACATCCTGTGGGGAAACTCTGGCAAGTAGTCACCTGTGTTAATGAGCTACAAAATGTCACCCTCACACTATTAAAATATAAGGGAAAAACATTCTCAGAGAGGCTACCTTCTCCTGAAAGGAAGCAATTCACAAAAGGAGGTTTGCTTTTTTAATTGGCACATCCTTCACCACCTGGGTTTCCCCAATTTAGCTGGAAAAATAAAAGGAGTCACAGGTCTGTTTGTTAAAACATTTATATGCAGTATTGCCTGAAGATAATTAATATGGAAAGTGATGGTTTCCTGACAGTGTCTATAATTTTGTTTCAGTTGAGAAAGGAAGAAATACTAGAGACCAAAACTGTATTTTTAGCATAGGTTTATGCTGTATGCTATATATTTGGGGCTGTCTGAAGATACCCATATGACTTTAATGATGTCTGATATCCAATGCATTTAATAGATATGTTTTTAGATATCATATTCCCAGAAGTATACATTAAAAAAAAAAAAGTTGAAAGTGAAGTTGCTCAGTTGTGTCCCACTCTTTGGGACTGTAGCCTACAAGGCTCCTCCCTCCATGGGATTCTCCAGGTAAGAGTACTGAAGTGGATTGCCATTTCCTTCTCCAGGGTAACTTCTGACCCAGGGACTGAACCCAGGTCTCTTGCATTCCAGGCAGATGCTTTAATGTCTGAGCCACCAGGGAAGCCAATATTGGAGTATGCTGCTGCTGCTCCTAAGTCACTTCAGTTGTGGCTGACTCTGTGTGACTCCATAGAAGGCAGCCCACCAGGCTCCCCCGTCCCTGGGATTCTCCAGGCAAGAACACTGGAGTGGGTTGTCATTTCCTGCTCCAATGCGTGAAAGTGAAAAGTGAAAGGGAAGTGGCTCAGTCGTGTCCGACTCTTCACGACCTCATGGACTGCAGCCTACTCGGCTCCTCTGTCCATGGGATTTTCCAGGCAAGAGCACTGGAGTGGGGTGCCATCCCCTTCTCCAATATTGGATTAAAGTTGGTTGATTAACAGTGTTATCTTAGTTTCAGTTGTACAGCAAAGTGATTCATTTATACTTTTACATGTATCTGTCCTTTATAAGATCATTTTTTTCATCTAGGCTATTACAAAATATTAAAAATATTAATTAGAGTTCCCTGTGCTATTCAGTAGGTCCTTGTGCATATCTGTTTTAAGTCTAGCAGTGTATATATGTCAAATCCAAGCTCCCAATGTACCCCTCTTCTGAACTTTCCCCTTTAGTAACCATACACCTTTCCCCTTTGGTAACCAAAATTTTGTTTTCTATATCTGAATCTGTTCCTCTTTTCTAAATAAATTCATTTGTTTCAGTTTTTAGATTCCAAACATAAGCAATATCATATGATATTTATCTTTCTCTGTGATTTACTTCATTTAGATAATATCCAAGTCTATTCATGTTGCTGCAAATGAAATTATTTCATTCCTTTTAATGGCTAATATTTCATTATATATATATATGTACCATCTTTGTCATCCATTCTTCTGTCAGGGGAGATCTGGGCTGCTTTCATTCCCTGACTGTTGTAAATAGTGCTGCAGTGAACACTGGGGTACATGTATCTTTTCAAATTATGGCTTTCTCTAGATAAATGCCCAGGAATGGGATTGCTGGGTCATATGGTAGCTCTAGTTTTAGTTTTTAAAATAATGTCCATACTGTTTTCTGCAGTGGCTGCATGAATTTTATGTTTCCCTCAAAATTGTAGTAGGGCTCCCTCTTCGCCATGTCCTCTGCACCATATTGTTTGTTGACTTTTTGAAGATGGCCATTCTTACTAGTGTGAGGTGGTATATCATTGTAGTTTTGACTTGCATTTCTCTAATAATTCGCAATGTTGAGCATCTTTTCATGTGCCCAAGAGGTATACATTTTGAACCGTCTTTTTTCAAATAAAGAGTAAGCAAATCAATCCAAGGTGACATAATATTTGCCATATTAATCATCAATAAAATAGGATTCTACTTTATTCAGATTCTTTAGGAAAGTTTTCTATTTCCTTTTAGTTTGATGTACTCATGAAAACATTTTAGAGCAGGTAGACATACCAGTTCTTTATCAATATCACATCTTTAATGTAAGTAACAGATTTCCTAAAAGGCATCATCCCTATTTTAATGCTGTTGATATGACAGAAAGTGTTCTATCTGTCAAGATTATCTTGCTGAAAGTATAAGGTTATTAAATTATTTCTGACTTTTGTGCATGTGTTTTTATACTTACTAATTTTAGAATCTAAATTCTCTTCAACACCCATCCTAATAATCAGACCATCTACCATAAGGGGGAATTGGAAATAGTATAAGTATCAAAATATTTATAAAATATCATGAAAACAGATGAATTTCTCTTTTAACTCAGAGAAATACTTCAAAGCCTCTAATCCTTATCTTTCTCTTTATAAAATGGGAAGAGCAACACCTGTATGACATGGGTGCCATTAGGACTGACTGAAATTCTGTGCTGCACTGGAGGTAATACACAGAATCCCAGTCCCACAGAATCGTAATCACTCATCAACTTTCACATACAAACACGAGGCTGCTCTTATTCTTAATCATCAGAATTGTCTTTCCTCCTGTTTCTTCGCTTCTATTTATTCTCTGGCTCTCTCTTTTGACTTCTCTTTTTAACTTCTCAAATTGTTCTTTATTAAGAATGTTCAAGGATACAGAGGGGGAAAACAGCTGTTACTCCCAGAGAAGACTTCACTCCCTACCAAGATGAGGCATGTCTGTGGTTAAAAAATGTTGAAAACAATATGCCAGCACATTTGATCTTACAGTAAGTAAAATTACATTAGCAGATTGAAAACTATAAAATAAGGACATTATGTAGAAAAAATAGATAATTGCAAATAATTACTTTATCCAATAAAATGTATGATCTCTCATGAAGCTAGATTTTATTTGTATAAAAATAGAGGTTATGTCTCATTATACCATAAACTTAAATTTTAAGACATTAAAAGTATAACCATATTTTATATTAATAATAATAAAGAAAGAGATTTATGTTTTAGAGACTGCAATAAAAATAATTTCTTTAAATCTTGCACGTAGTTTAACTGCCTTACTAATGTTAATAAGGTGATGTTTCTGTATTTATAAACTAATTGTTTCTTGATAAAGTATCTCTTAATAAAAGTCTATAATTCCCCACTGTTGCATGGTTGAAAAGTTACACTTTACATGTGATTTTTATACTTGAATAAAATTAACTATAAACAGCTTTATCCATATACTAGAAATTAAACAACTAGATAATAGATAGCATCACCTACTAAATGGACATAAAGTTAAGCAAACTCTGAGACAGTGGAGAACAGAGGAGCCTGGGCTGATCTCCTTTAGAATGGACTAGTTGGATCTCCTTACAGTACAAGGGACTCTAAAGAGTCTTCTTCAACACTACAATTCAAAAGCATCAATTCTTTGGCACTCAGCTTTCTTCACAGTTCAACTCTCACATCCATACATGACCACTGGAAAAACCATAGCCTTGACTAGATGGACCTTTGTTGGCAAAGTAAAGTCTCTGTTTTTCAATATGTTATCTAGGTTGGTCATAACTTTCCTTCAAGGAGTAAGGGTCTTTTAATTTCATGGCTTCAGTCACCATCTGCAGTGATTTTGGAGTCCCCCAAAATACAGTTTGACACTGTTTCCACTGTTTCCCCATCTATTTCCCATGAAGTGATGGGACCAGATGCCATGATCTTCATTTCTGAATGTTGAGATTTAAACCGACTTTTCACTCTCCTCTTTCACTTTCATCAAGAGGCTTTTAGTTCTTCTTCACTTTCTGTCATAAGGGTGGGGTCATCTGCATATCTGAGGTTATTGATATTTCTCCTGGCAATCTTGATTCTAGCTTGTGTTTCTTCCAGCCCAGCGTTTCTCATGATGTACTCTGCATATAAGTTAAATAAGCAGGGTGACAGTATACAGCCTTGACATACTCCTTTTCCTATTTGGAACCAGTCTGTTGTTCCATGTCCAGTCCTAACTGTTGCCTCCTGACCTACATATAGGTTTCTCAAGAGGCAAGTCAGGTGCTCTGGTATTCTCATCTCTTTCAGAATTTCCCACAGTTTCTTGTGATCCACACAGTCAAAGGCTTTGGCATAGTTAATAAAACAGAAATAGATGTTTCTCTGGAACTCTCTTGCATTTTCGATGATCCAGCAGATGTTGGCAATTTGATCTCTCATTCCTCTGCCTTTTCTAAAACCAGCTTGAACATCTGGAAGTTCACGATGCACGTTATTGTTGAAGCCTGGCTTGGAGAATTTTGAGCGTTACTTTACTAGCATGCGAGATGAGTGCATTTCTGCAGTAGTTTGAGCATTCTTTGGCATTGCCTTTCTTGGGGATTAGAATGAAAACTGACCTGTTCTAGTCCCGTGGCCACTGATGAGTTTTCCAAATTTGCTGGTATATTGAGTACAGCACTTTCACAACATCATCTTTCAGGATTTGAAATAACTCAACTAGGAATCTATCATCTCCACTAGCTTTGTTTGTAGTGATGCTTTCCAAGGTCTACTTGACTTCACAGTCCAGGATGTCTGGCTCTAGGTGAGCGATCATACCATCATGATTATCTTGGTCGTGAAGATCTTTTTTGCACAGTTTTTCTGTGTATTCTTGCCACGTCTTCTTAATATCTTCTGCTTCTGTTAGGCCCATACCATTTCTACCATAATGTTGCTAAATACATAGTGTTTTCTTCCTTAGAATTATTCTGTTTAAAGTTTACATTATCTCTAAATTGTAAAAAAATTCATTTTAGAGAAAGTTAAAAGTAACAAAAATAAAATTCTTTGACATTTCTTTCAGAAGAAATATCATTTCTTAGGGAAATACCTCTGAAGATCTACTCACTTTAAGACTGTTTTTATGCAAAATGTTTTTTGCTTTATACATGAAAGAGTAACAAACTCAAGCTCATGAGTGAATAGTTGCAAATTTATCATTTAGAGATCAAATCTCTAAATATTTCAAGGAATCAAAAGTAAGATAGAACAAAAAAAATATTTTATTATGTTCTTTTAGTGATATCAGCAGAGAAGGCAATGGCATCCCACTCCAGTACTCTTGCCTGGAAAATCCCATGCATGGAGGAGCCTGGTGGGCTGCAGTCCATGAGGTCACTGAGAGCTGGACACAACTCAGTGACTTTACTTGCACTTTTCACTTTCATGCATTGGAGAAGGAAATAGCAACCCACTCCAGTGTTATTGTCTGGAAAATCCCAGGGACGGGGGAGCCTGGTGGAGTGCCATCTATGGGATCGCACAGAGTCGGACACTACTGAAGCGACCTAGCAGCAGCAGTGATATATCAGAGAAGCCAATGATTGGCTACTGAGCTTAAGTGTATTTTTGTTATCATTTCTGGGAAATAGCGCCATGTAAGCAATGGCATTTCAAGTTTAAGCAGTCTTTAAAATGTAGGAACACGAGGAAGCCCTCTACATCTCTTGCATGTAACACAATTGCTTTACCAATAAGCATGATAAGCAGGAAACTGCTGTTATAGATGCATTTATTATTATTATTTTTTGTCTTTTGTGTAGAGGAATATCAGTACATATCTGGATGATCTCCATTGTCAGATAGCAGTGGACAATGAACTGATCACCCAGATAATCTGATCAGAGTGAAGTCTGAGATCAACTGAAAATAGTTTAACAATAGAAACTTGGCATTTTTCTAGTTGGTGAATTCCATGCCTTAGTTGCTCAGTCATGTCCAACACTTGGCGATCCAATGTACTGTAGCCTGCCAGGCTCTTCTGTCCATGGAATTCTCCAGGCAGGAATACTGGAGTGAGCTGCCATTTCCTTCTTCAAGGGATCTTTTCAGCCTGGGGATTCAAACCCAGGTCTCCTGCATCCAGGCATCTACTTTACCACTGAGCCACCAGGGAACAGAGGCAGAATTTTAGTCTGATAAAACATACCATGAGTACCTTAGTACCTCTACTCAGAACTACAGAGATTTCATTTAACCTCAGTAATCTTATTATCTGTGTGTTCTTTTAATTCCAAAAATTCCAGATTTCAATGAACTCATTGTAATTAAATGTTTATTTCAGAATACAATAGACAGTGTCAGTGTGTAAATACCATCATTACCACCAATAAAAGAATTACCATAAAGACTTGAAGGTTTTTCTCTTAATTAGTTTTTATCCTTAAAACATATTCTAGGGAGGTATAATGAAATTGTGCGTGTGTGTTAAGTCATTTCAGTCATGTCTGACTCTTTGTGACCCTATGGACTGGAGCCCACCAGGCTCCTCTGTCCATGGGATTCTCCAGGCATGAATACCAGAGTGGGTTACCATACCCTCCTCCAGACGATCTTTCAAACCCAGTGATCAAACCCAGTGATCAAACCTGGTCCCCTGGGCCTCCTGCATTGGCAGGTAGGTGCTTTACCATTGATACCACCTGGGAGCTGCATCTTAACACTTAGCCTGACATGACTGAGTGACTCTATCTGGTTATGCCACTAATTTAATACACAGGTTCATTTGTTTATGTTTAGGGACTGCTGTTTTTAACTCAGTTTTGTTGGATAACTATGTAAGACATTGACAAGATTCTGAAGTCAAATCTACAAAACAAATTACATTTAGAAAGTATCATTTTCTTTCTCTCCTCCCAAGACTGGTTCTTTTATTTGCCTGCAGTCAAGTTTAGTTCAGTTGCTCAGTCGTGTCCGACTCTTTGCAACCCCATGAATCGCAGCTCGCCAGACCTCCCTGTTCATTATCATTACTCAAAGTTCACTCAGAATCACGTCCATCAAGTCCGTAATGCCATACAGGCATCTCATCCTTGGTCATCCCCTTCTCCTCCTGCCCCCAATCCCTCCCAGCATCAGCATCTTTTCCAGTGAGTCAACTCTTTGCATGAGGTGACCAAAGTACTGGACTTTCAGCTTCAGCATCATTCCTTCCAAAGAAATCCCAGGGCTGATCTCCTTCAGAATGGACTGGTTGGATCTCCTTGCAGTCCAAGGGACTCTCCAACACCACAGTTCAAAAGCATCAATTCTTCGGTGCTCAGCCTTCTTCACAGTCCAACTCTCACATCCATACATGACCGCAGGAAAAACCATAGCCTTGACTAAGACGGACCTTAGTTGGCAAAGTAATGTCTCTGCTTTTGGATATACTATCTAGGTTGGCCATAACTTTTCTTCCAAGGAGTAAGTGTCGTCTAATTTAGTGGCTGCAAGTAACCATAATTTTTAAATTAAAACTTTGATTTATTTCTGTCTTAAAAAACATTATGTATGTGGAATCATATAATTTTTTTCTCCTTTAGATTGACAGTTGCTTCTTATATACACTTTACTCAAAGATTTTTTTTTAAATTTAATATATTCTAGTGTACTCATTCAATGGCAGTATATAGACTAATTTCTGGCTGTTTTCTTTAAATTAGTTCATTTTTAATTGAAGGATAATTGCTTTACAGTATTGTGTTTGTTTCTACCGAACTTCAACATGATTTAGCTATAGGTTTACTCATGTACCCTCCCACTTGAACATCCCTCTCACCTCCCTGCACATCCCACCCCTCTAGGTTGTTACCAGGCCCTGGTTTGAATTCCCTGAGTCATACAACAAATTGCCATCAGCTATATTTTTTCCATACAGTAATGTATGTTTCCATGTTACTCTCTGCATACATCCTTTCCTCTCCCTCCTTCCTCCTGTGTTGGAGCTATATTTTACAATAGCTAGGATGTGGAAGCAACCTAGATGTCCAACAAAAGATGAATGGAAAAAGAAGTGATTTTATATAAACACACACACACACAATATGCATTATTACTCAGCCATCAAAAGGAACACATTTGAGTTAGTCCTAATGAAGTGGATGAACCTAGAATCTATTACACAGAGGGAAATAGTCAGAAAGAAAAACAAGTATTGTATACTAACACATATGTATGGAATCCAGAATGATGGTACTGATAAACCTGTTTTTGTTGTTGTTGTTCCTTAATAACAGCTTTACATGCATCCTTGCTATTGCTTCAGTTATGTCCAACTCTTTTCAACCCCATGGACTATATTTTGACAGGATCCTCTGTCCATGGGATTCTTCAGGCAAGAATAGTGGAATGAGTTGCCATGTCCTCCTCCAGGGGATCTTACAGAATCAGGGATCAAATCTGTGTTTCTTTTCTCTCCTGGATTGGCAGTCAGGTTCTTTGCACTAGCACCGCCTGGGAAGCCCAATAACAGTCTTTCTGAAGATATAATTCATATTTTATAAAATTCTTCTGTAAGGTACACTTCAGTGGCTTTTAGTTTATTAACAGAGTTGTGCCACCATCTTTCTAGGAATATCTGTGCACACCTCTATCTGGGAATATTTTTATCACCCCCAAAAAACAACAGCTTAGTGTTGCTTATCATTAGCTGTCACTTCCCCTTCCCTCATTGCCTCAGTGCCTCAAAACCACTAATTCACTTTCAGTTTCTATGAATTTGTTGTTTTGAGCTTCTAACATGTATTGAATGATTTGTTATGTTGTCACTCACTTCTTTAACTTAACATAGTCTTTTTGAAGTTCATCTATGTTGTATCAGAACCTTAATCTTTTCAACTTCCAAATTATATCTTATTTTGTGATTGTACCATATTTTGTTTATCATTAATCCTTTGAAGGCCATTTAGGGTGTTTTCGGTTTTTGGTTATTTTGACTAATGTTGGTATGACATTCATGTACAAATATATGTGTAGGCCTGTATTTTAAATTTTCTAAGTATACTCCTTGATTGTACTGTATCCCTATGCTAAACTTTTCTAACTTAGCTATATTATTTTACAATAACAAATTCATTGTTTTATCTTTTTAATTACAGGGACTTCCCTGGTGGCTCAGATGGTAAAGCATCTGTCTACAATGTGGGAGACCCAGGTTCAATCCCTGGGTTGGGAAGATCCCCTGGAGAAGGAAATGGCAATCCATTCCAGTACTATTGCCTGGAAAATCCCATGAACAAAGGAGCCTCGTAGGATACAATCCATGGGCTTGCAAAGTCTTTTTAATTATAGCCATGTTAAAAAGCAAGTACACTACTTTGCCAATAAAGGTCCATCTAGTCAAAGCTATGTTTTTTTCAATAGTCATGTAAGGATATGAGAATTGGACCATAAGAAAGCTGAGTGCCAAAGAATTGATGCTTTTGAACTGTCTTGGAGAAGATCTTGAGAGTCTCTTGAACTACAAGGAGATCAAACCAGTCCATCCTAAAGGAAATCCTTCCTGAATATTCATCGGAACTGATGCTGAGGCTGAAGCTCCAATTATTTGTCTACCTGGTGCTAAGAACTGACTCATTGGAAAAGACGCTAATGCTGGGAAAGATTAAAGGTAGGAGGAGAAGGGGATGGCAAAGGATGAGATGGTTGGATGGTATCACTGACTCAAAGGGCATGAGTTTGAGCAGGCTCCAGGAATTTGTGATGGACAGGGAAGACTGGCATGCTGCAGTCCATGGAGTTGTGAAGAGTTGGACCCAAATGAGCAACTGAACTGAATTGAGTGAGTATGAACTGGTTCCTCAATTACTTTTAAAAAATTAATTTACAGTTTTAATTGGAGGATAATTTTTTTCAATGTTGGGTTATCTCTCTCTCTTTAAATACACACACACACACACACACACACACACACATATATATATATAGTTTTATATATATGTTGTAGTTAACCACAAGAGGGAAGGGATATATTATACACACACACACACACACACACACACACACACACACATATATATGTATATGTATGTATGTAAACCACATATATATAAATAAATATAAAATGAAGACATATATATTAACCACATATAAATTTACCATATACACAACACATATATTAACCATACACACACACACACACATACACACACACACACACGTATGTGGGATATATATGCATATACACCTTCCCTCTCGTGGTTAATTCAGCCAATATTTAATAATGGTGAACACAGTGTCATATACTTGTTGGCCATTTGTATATATTCTTTAAAAAATGTTTATTTAGATCTTTTGATCATTTTAAAGGGAGTTATTTATCTTTTATCATTGAGTTATGAGATTTCTTTATGTATTCTGGATAAAATTCCCATGTTAGATAGTTTATTGAAAATATTTTCTTTCATGCTATGAGTTTTCTTTTCAGTTTCTTTAGAGAGTTTTATAGCTTTAGCCCTTATGTTTGCATCCATTATCCATTTGGAGTTAAAATTGTATTGTATTGTGTCAAGTAGGGGTCCAGTTTCATTCTTCTGCATGTGAATATTCCATTATCCCAGCAACATTTGTTAAGACTATTCTTAAACAATTTTTGAAAAGATCACTTAGACTTGACTACACTGGCTCTTCAAATTGCAGGATCTAATGCCTGATTATCTGAGTTGGAGCTGATGTATTAATAATAGAAATAAAGTGTACAATAAATGTAATGTGCGTGAATCATTCCAAAACCATCTCTTCCCCTCTGGTTCATGGAAAATTTGCCTTCTGTGAAACCAGTTTCTGGTGTCAAAAATGTCGGAGACCACGAGCCTAAGAAACATAATGAAATGTCTCTGATGGAACCAGAACCAAGTCCTTTGCTGAGCACAGAGTGACCTTATAAGTATATTTGTTCCTGATCCTTACTATGAAAAACAATAGTACCCATAATTGGAGACTAAATGAGCCAGTAGGTAAATATGAAAGAAAGCTTTGCTAAAATATCTGTTGAATATATTATTACCAAATAAGGGAGCTTATATATATTTGCTAAATATATTGGATACATTCTACAGATAAGGCTGCATTCTTTTTCAGAAATTGCAGAGGTACCTTTAAAAACAAGTGTGCTGTGACTTTTTTTTTCTAAAACCACCTTGATGAGTGGAATGCATATTACACAGAAGATTTTAGCTTGAAAATATAAAATAAACATGATATCCATTTGCCATCTGGTGTTTTGTAAATATATTGTTGTTTACCCTTTTCAGAAACCCTAAATGAATTTTATAATTGCCTCATTATCTGCAATATGTGAAACCTCCATGCCCATTCTGATGATAATGACACATGGCTTCCTTAACAAAACAAAAAGCAAAATGAAGATATAGGTGAAGGAAATTGACAAACCTTTGTGCATTTGTATATATAAAAAAGATGGCTCTTGAAATAACACTTTTCTGAGGTTGCATTGCAGTTTTAAGTAGTGTAACTAATGTCATTTGCTTCAAAAATCTAAGTGCATCATTGAGACTACTAAACATTCTTTGCTAAAAATCAAATCAGAAACAGAGCATAGTTTAGCAATAAAAGATGATTAGGATGTGTTTTCTATACTATCTTCCTCTGTCTGTTGCCTTAATTCTACTCTCCTGTTTTGTAGAATGGATATGTAAGTGCATGATAAAATACAGATCATTGTTGAGAGAACCACTTTAGCGGTACATTCTCCTTTCTTTATGATAGCCAGTATCTAAATATATAATCCTTGAGAGTCTGTTGGACTGCAAAGAGATCTAACCAGTCAATCCTAAAGGAAGTCAGTCCTGAATATTCATTGGAAGGACTGAAGCTAAAGATGAAGCTCCAATACTTTGGCCACCTGATGTGAATAACTGACTCATTGTAAAAAACCCTAATGCTGGGAAAGATTGAAATCAGGAGAAGGGGATGACAGAGGATGAGATGGTTTGATGGCATCACCAACTCAATGGATATAAGTTTGAGCAAGCTCCAGGAGTTGGTGATGCACAGGGAAGCCTGGCCATAAGATCACAAAGAGTTGGACATGACTGAGTGACTGAACTGAACTGAAATATATAATCTCTGTAACCACAGATGGTTAGGAAGAACTTCACATATAACACAGTAACACATTAACACAGATACTATGTTGATGCTTGGAGTCACATATATTCTCAAAAACACTTTTTAATGGATCCCTGATGTGCTTGTTCCTGACTCCTTTAGGATTCTTTTCAGTTAGTAAACGTTTAACTGTAAGTGCATTTTATGAAACATGCACAAGAATCTTGAATGAACTTGATGAAAATTTCTTCCACATCAACCATTTACACAGAGCTTCTGAATATTCTGGGAATTTATAGGCATTCACCCATGGCTGAATGTATTGTATGTTCAATGCGATTTGTGTGAATTCATTAGGGATTTTGTAGTGGAGATACTTTGTTTTGGCATAGCTTCTTGCTTTATACTTTACTGATTTCATTATATTTTAGTGTAATTTTTGTCTCTTTCATGATTTTTTTCCTTTAAAAATCCCATGCTACCACCCTTGGTCTTGAATCATATCTGGTTATGCCTTTTATACCAAAATAAATCCCTAGTAGTCATTTGTGGCTCTGGTTTCAATATTGAAGCACAGAAGGGGAAGGATCATGTCTTTAGAACATTTATATCTTAAAATAGGATAGAAAGGATGCATTTGAAAAAAAATTTTTTTAAGTAAGAGAGGGTATTTTGTAAAGTAAAATATATGCATATATACATGCACATATGCATATATATTTACAGAAAGTGCACAAATCATAAAAATCCAGCTCAGTGGAGTTTTAGAGACTAAACACAGCCATATCACCAATACCTTGCAAGAAAATTGCTAGCATAACTTTTGAAACTATGTCAAAGTATGGTATATGTTTATGAAGAATGTATTGTTTTGTTTCTGGCTCTTTTTGCTGAAACTTTGTGAGATTTGTTAATATTCCTGTGGGAAGCTAAAATTCAATTATTTTCATTTCTGAGTTTTATTTCATTGGATAAATATACCAGATTTAATTACTATTGATGGACATTCTTGGATTATTTATAGTCTTGGTTATTTCTAATAATCCTACTGTTAAAACTTAAGTTTTCTAAGGAGAAATTTATCCCTATTTTTATTGGGCTATATTTACCTGAGTGGAATGCTTAGATCATGAGGCATATTCAATTTTGGAAATATTGCAAACAGTTTTCCAAAATGGTTGTACTAGCAGCACAAGAAAATTCAAATTTCATCTTCAAAAATACCAGGTAAAACAGGGAATTATATTCAATATCTAGTAGTAATCTATAATGGAAAATAATCTGAAAAAAAATACACATTCAGTTATAGTTTTGTATATCTATATATAAACCAACTTAGTTTTCTGTGCACATGAAACATTGTAAATCAATTATATTTCAACTGAAAATTTTAAAAACTTTAGGTATTTTCTACGTTTTTGTTAGCCGTTCTCGTGGATGTGTATTAGTACCTCTCCGAGTATTGGTGTCTCACTGTGACTTTAATTTTTATTTTCCTTGAGTAATATATTTGATTATTTCTTCTTAATATATTAACCATTAGAATTTTCACATTTATTAAGTATCTGTTGTAGTAGTTGGCATTTTTTTCTCTATTTAGCTATCAGCTGAATAGCTTGAGTTAGCTATAGTTCTCTACTGAAGCACTTAATTGATATAGGTTGGTGAGAATTTGTTACACCATCGTTATGGCAGAAAGTGAGGCAGAACTAAAAAACCTCTTGATGAAAGTGAAAGTGGAGTGAAAAAGTTGGTTTAAAGCTCAACATTCAGAAAATGAAGATCATGGCATCCAGTCCCATCACTTCATGGGAAATAGATGGGGAAAGTGTCAGACTTTATTTTTTTGAACTCCAAAATCACTGCAGATGGTGATTGCAGCCATGAAATTAAAAGACGCTTACTCCTTGGAAGGAAAGTTATGACCAACCTAGATAGCATATTCAAAAGCAGAGACATTACTTTGCCGACTAAGGTCCATCTAGTCAAGGCTATGGTTTTTCCTGTGGTCATGTATGGATGTGAGAGTTGGACTGTGAAGAAGGCTGAGCACCAAAGAATTGATGCTTTTTAACTGTGGTGTTGGAGAAGACTCTTGAGAGTCCCTTGGACTGCAAGAAGACCCAGTCAGTCCATTCTGAAGGAGATCAACCCTGGGATTTCTTTGGAAGGAATGATGCTAAAGCTGAAACTCCAGTACTTTGGCCCCCTCATGAGAAGAGTTGACTCCTTGGAAAAGACCCTGATGCTGGGAGGGATTGGGGGCAGGAGGAGAAGGGGATGACAGAGGATGAGATGGCTGGATGGCATCACTGACTCAATGGACGTGAGTCTGAGTGAGCTCCAGGAGTTAGTGATGGACAGGGAGGCCTGGCGTGCTGCAATTCATGGGTTTGTGAAGAGTCGGACACGACTGAGTGACTGAGCTGAACTGAACTGAACAATTTGTTATACACTGTGAAAATGTGTACAGTTGACTCTTGAAAATGAAACCCATGCGTGACATCATATACAGTTCTCTGAACCTTCATTTCTGCATCCACAGATTCAACCAACAGTTGATCATGTGATACTTTAGTAGTATTTACTGAAAAAATTTTGTGTATAAGTGGACCCATGCAGTTCAAACCCGTGTTGTTCAAGGGTCAGCCATGCATTATATCTCCACCGTGTAGCATCGCCTATCTAAAATGACAAATAAGATGTCAAAGAATAGGCAAACCATATGAATAGTTATTTATCTAAAGAAGGTGCACAATGGCCAATAGGTACATGAAAGATTATTCAACATCAGTAATCATTATGGAATTGAAAAAAAAAAGGATACCACTTTATTCCCTCTTGGAAGGCTAAATAAAATTGAGAGTTAATAACAAATGTTGTTGAGGATGCTGAGGAAACAGAATAGCCATTCATATATTGCTGGTGATGTTAAGTGAAATGCTTTGGAAAACGATTTTGCTGTTCCTCACGATATAAGCCTGGAGTTACTAAATGACTAAGCATTCCCACTGCTAGTTGCAACCTAAAGGAATTGAAAGCACGTGTCCCACAAAAAAATTTGTCTATGAATGTTTATAGCAGCATTATTCAAAATAGTCAAAAAGTTGGGAAGAAACTGTATGTTCATAAACTAAATTTGGCATAGCTGCACAATGGAATATTAATTGACAGTCAAAAATAATAAAATAAAGTATGGGTACATGCTGAAACATGGATGAACCTTGAAAACATTATACTAAATGAAAGAAATTAGTCATTAAAGACTTTGTTTGTATGATTTCATTTATATGAAATATACAGAATAGACAAGTTTACAAAATCATAGTTTAGTAGTTCATAGGTACGTAGTAATGAAAGCACTTGATGTGATTTCTACTAAATATGGTTTGGGTGATGAAAATGCCCTTAAATTATATAGCGATGATGGTTTTATAGCTCTATGAATAAAATAAATAAAAACTGTACACGTTTAAAAGGTAGATTATTGAAGAAATTAGGTTAAAATTTTAAGTCTCCTGTGTTCTAAAACCCCAGAGGCAGGCCATACCTAATGGAAAATAACCTTCCCCTCATCTGGTGACTCATGGCCTCCTGATCCCTGAAACAGCCCCTCTATAATGGTATAGTGGTGTTTTTCTATTAATCCTTAACTGATGACTTATAGTCTAGTTTACTGGCAAGAGACCCCCCGGTGATGTATTTTCTGTTAAAACTTTTTCCGGGTAGCTGTTTTTCTGAAGATTGACCAACCGTCACGGGGTGGTCAGCCAGCCGTTTCAACCTGATGACCTGCAGACCTATCCCCTTAAAGGTTAAGCCTTGCCCACCAATCAAACGTCCTCACCCCACCTGTACCTGCCTATGGCCCCCAATCACATTGTTTTCCGTGTCCTAACCTTACTCCCGCCTACTTGTGATTTTTCTGTATAGAAATCCTTAGTGACCAGCGTTCTGGGTTCACTCCTTCCGAGGAGTTGGAACCCCGGCACACCGGTTCAATAAATCCTCTTGCGGCTTGCATCGAATTCGACGAGTCTTGGTGATCTGTGAGGCGACGGTTCCGGTGATTAGGCCTTCTCTGGGTCTAACATTATATGTATATTTTACTTTATTAAGCCTGTTTAAAAAAAAATACAGCTGGAAACAACCTAAACATTTTCAGTGGGCGAATGAGTAATGATCATGATGTAAGTACATGCTGCATTATTTAAACACTGAATATGCTGGAAATGTGAATATTAACAGCATTGGGTTAAAAAACAATGGCACATGGATAGGGGAAAACACTGAATACAGGCTAATGATTTTAATTTTAGTATTTTATGAAAGAGATTGAGACATGGTACAAAAGAATCTCCACTTGTGTTAGTAATGTTCTTAATTCTTAAAAATGATTGTGGCTATAGAGGATTTCATTGTATTTCTTTTATGACTCTTATACTTAAATATTTTATAACTGGAAAAAAGAACAGTGATAGTAGAGGAGACTTAATAGTAAGAATTAAAATTAATTACATTCAGGGTTATCTGTAAAATTACGTTCTTTTTGATTCATTAAGTAGAGCAGTTTTCTACACATAAATAATAGAGGTCGATTAACTTTGAAGGCAAAAATCTGTATGTTCATTAGCATGAGTATTAAAGACTGCACCTTGCCAAGTACTTTGAAAGCTATCCAGTGATCTCAGATTTTTACTGCTAGCACATCAACTAAGAAGTTATCAGGCATATGATAGTCCTGGCTTTTCCAGATAACTGCCCATGAAAATTCTGTACTTGCTCTTGTTCGGTGATTTGTCACCCTATCTGCACATTAGGATCACCTAGGGAGATTTTTAAAATGTGCCCCCTAAGCCCTCCCCAGCAGATTTAAGTATTTCTGGGTGAGGCCTAAGCATTAGATGCTTTTGAAAACATTCCAGGTTATTCTAATGTGAGACCAGGTTTGAGAGACATTGCTCAAGGCTTTGTGCTTCCTACTTAGTTGCTGTGTTCTCTGATCTCTTTTTCAAAATCCAGTTCTTTCTCTCTGGGAGTCTTTGGTACTGATGATCTTTTAAAATCTCTTTTGTCATGCACCTAGTTTTCATTTGGTCTTGCTTATCTGGTTACTTTGATTTCAGCTTTCCCTGTACCCCTGTGAGAGCTTTCTTATATTTTACCTTCCCAAGCTAACCTCATAGCTCATTTCTCTGGAAGAGTAGCTTTACACAATTGCTAATGAATTGCCTTGTTGACAAAAAAAGAAATAAATAGCACATAACCTTTTGAAATTGGTTTTGATATAAAATCACAGTCTGTGTTTCCTTGAACGCATATGCAAAGATTGAGGAAGATAGCATTCCTTAGCTCCTAACTTAAGGGCATTGCTGATGACTCACAGAAATTCTGAGAGACATGCTCTCCTAACTCAGTACTTACTGCACATGCATGGGTGCTTAGTTGCCTCAGTCACGTCTGACTCTTTAATTCATCAGGCTTCTCAGTCCATGGCATTCTGCAGGCAAGAATACTGGAGTGTGTTGCCATTTCCTCTTCCAGGAGATGTTCCTGGCCCCCAGATCAAGCACTTGTCTTCTGCATTGCTAAACTACCAGGGAAGCTCCCCTAACCATACTTAACCATAAATAAAGCAATTAAAAATAATCATCATACAAAGGCCAAATAGCTCTTGAATGACTGAGATAATATCTGACTTTAGGGAATGAAAAACCACGTTTCACCTCTAGTCTTTCTACAGTTTTTTTATGAAATCCCCAGGCCCTAGATCACAGAAAATTCTCCTTTGTTTACCGCTCTGATTGTCTATGTGGTCTCAGCACTTGATTGAAAATGTGAGTGGAAACATGTAATTTATGCAGGCCACATAAATTTTGGTTCTGCCATGTAGACTGTGGCTTTCAATATATTTCTTCTCTCCATAACTCCATGTGCTATAAATGGGAGTAATAAGGTGTAATTCAAAGAATTTTTTGATAATTAAATTACATTTTCCTAAAACTAGCAGATGCTCAGAGGGCTCAAACAAACCTTGTGCATACCAGGACCCAGAGACCCCACAGAGATTGAGACAGAACTGTGTTTGAGAGTGTCTTCTGTGGAGGTACAGATCAGCAGTGGCCTGCTGCATGGGTAAGGAGGCTGGGTGCTGCAGACCTGGGTATGGTTATACCCTCTTGGAGGAGGTCACCATTAACCCCACCATAGAGCTGCCAGAACTTACAGAGGGATGGGAAAACAGACCCTTGGAGGGCACAAACAGAATGTTGTGCACACCGGGACCCAGGAGAAAGGAGCAGTGATGCCACAAGAGACTGACCCACACTTGCCCGTGAGGGTCCAGGAGTCTCCCGCAGAGGTGTGGGTCATAGGTGGCCTGCTGTAGGGTGGGGGCACTAAGTGTAGCATGGCATGCATGAGACCATTTGAAGGACATCACCATTGTCTTCATTACTTCTACCACAGTTTGGCTTCCGGTCAAATAACAGGGAGAGAATACAGTTCAGATCAGTTCAGTAGCTCAGTTTTGTCTGACTCTTTGTGACCCCATGAACTGCAGCACGCCAGGCCTCCCTGTCCATCACCAACTCCTGGAGCTCACTCAGACTCACATCCATTGAGTCAGTGATGCCATCCAGCCGTTTCATTCTCTGTCATACCCTTCTCCTCCTGCCCCCAAATCCCTCCCAGTATCAGGGTCTTTTCCAATGAGTCAGCTCTTCAAATGAGGTGGCCAAAGTACTGGAGTTTCAGCGTTAGCATCATACCTTCCAAAGAACACCCAGGGCTGATCTCCTTTAGAATGGACTGGTTGGATCTCCTTGCAGGCCAAGGGACTCTCAAGAGTCTTCTCCAACACCACAGTGGAAAAGAATCAATTCTTCGGTGCTCAGCCTTCTTCACAGTCCAACTCTCACATCCATACATGACTACTGGAAAAACCATAGTCTTGACTAGATGGACCTTAGTCAGCAAAGTGATGTCTCTGCTTTTGAATATGCTATCTAGGTTGGTCATAACTTTCCTTCCAAGGAGTAAGCATCTTTAAATTTCATGGCTGCAATCAACATCTGCAGTGATTTGGGAGAGAACATTGTCCTGCCCTTTAATAGAAAGTTGGATTAAAGATTTACTGAGCATGGCCCCGCCCATCAGAACAAGACCCAGTTTCCCCCTCAGTCAATCTCTCCCATCAGGAAGCTTTCATAAGCCTCTTATCCGTCTCCATCAGAGGGCAGACAAACTGAACACCACAGTTGCAGAAAACTAACCAATTTGTTTACATGGACCACAACCTTGTCTAACTCAATGAAACTATGAGCCATGCGTGCAGGGCCACCCAAGATAGACAGGTCATGGTGGAAAGTTCTGACAAACTGTGGTCCACAGAAAAAGGGAATGAAAAACCACTTCAGTATTCTTGCCTGGAGAACCCCATGAACAGTATGAAAAGGCAAAACGATAGGATACTGAAAGATGAATTTCCTAGGTCAGTAGGTGCCCAACATGCTACTGGAGATCAGTGGATAACTAACTCCAGAAAGAATGAAAAGATGTAGCCAAAGCAAAATCAGTTTTTGGATGTGACTGTTGAGAGAAGTAAAGTTGTGGATGGGACTGGTGATAGAAGTGAAATCCAATGCTCTAAAGAGCAATATTGCCTAGGACGCTGGAATGTTAGGTCTGTGAATCAAGGCAAATTGGAAGTGGTCAAACAGTAGATGGCAAGAGTGAAGATCAACATTTTAGGAATCAGTGAAATAAAATGGACTGGAATGCGTGAATTTAACTCAGATGACCATTATATCTACTACTGTGGGCAAGAATTCCTTAGAGGAAATGTAGTAGCCATCATAGTCAACAAAATAGTCTGAAATGCAGTACTTGGATGGAATCTCAAAAATGACAGAATGATCTCCATTCATTTCCAGGGCAAACCATTCAATGTTACAGTAATCCAAGTCTATACTCTGACCAGTAATTATGAAGAAGCTGAAGGTGAATGGTTCTATGAAGACCTATAAGATCTTCTAGAACTAACACACAAATAAGGTGTCCATTTCATTAAAGAGGACTGGAATGCCAAAGTAGGAAGTTGAGAAATACCTGGAGTAACAGGCAAAACTGGCATTGGAGTAGAGAATGAAGCAGGGTAAAGGCTAATAGAGTTTTGCCAAGAGAACACACTGGTCATAGCAAATACCCTCTTTCAACAACATAAGAGAGTACTCTACACATGGATGTCACCAGATACTCAACACAGAAATCAGATTGATTATATTCTTTGCACCCAAAGATGCAGAAGCTCTATATAGTTAGCAAAAACAAGACATGGAGCTGACTGTAGCTCAGATCATGAACTCCTTATTGCCAAATTCAGATTTACATTGAAGAAAGTGGGGAAAACCACTAGACCATTCAGGTATGACCTAAATCAAATTCCTTATGATTATATAGTTGAAGTGACAAATAGATTCAAGGGATTAAATCTGATAGAGTGCCTGAAGAACTATGGATGGAGGTTCATGACATTGTACAGGAGGCAGTGATCAAGATCATCACCAAGAAAAAGAAATATAAAAAGGAAAAATGCTTGTCTGAAGAGGTCTTACAAATAGCTGAGAAAAGAAGAGAAGGAAAAGGAGGAAAGGAAAGATATACCCATTTTAATGCAGAGTTCCAAAGAACAGCAAAGAGAAAAGAAAGCCTTCCTCAACGATTAATGCAAAGAAACAGAGAAAAACAATAGAGTGAGAAAGAGTAGAGATCTCTTCAAGAAAACTAGAGATACCAAAGAAACATTTCATGCAAAGATGGGCACAATAAAAGACAGAAATGGTATGGACCTAAAGGGAAAAATAAGATATTAAGATGAGGTGGCAAGAATGCAGAGAACTGTACAAAAAAGATCTTCATGACTGAGGTAATCACAATGGTGTGATCACTCACCTAGAGCCAGACATCCTGGAATGTGAAGTCAAGTGGGCCTTGGGAAGCATGACTATGAACAAAGCTAGTGGAGGTGATAGAATTCCAGTTGAGCTATTTCAAATCCAAAAGATGATGCTGAGAAAGTACTATATTCAATATGCTAGCAAATTTGGAAAACTCACCAGTGGCCACAGGACTGGAAAAGGTCAGTTTTCATTCCAATCCCAAAGAAAGGCAAGGCCAAAGAATGCTCAGACTACTGCATAATTGCACTCATCTCACATGCTAGCAAAGTAATGCTCAAATTTCTCTAAGCCAGGCTTCAACAGCACGTGAACTATGAACTTCCAGATACTCAAGCTCGATTTAGAAAAGGCAGCGGAACCAGAGAAAAAAGTTGCCAACATCTGCTGGATCATCAAAAAAGTGAGAGAGTTCCAGAAAACATCTACTTCTGCTTTATTGACTATGCCAAAGCCGTTGACTGTGTGGATCACAATAAGCTATGGAAAATTCTTAAACAAGTGGGAATGCCTGACCACCTAACCTACATCCTGAGAAATCTGTATACAGGTCAGGAAACAACAGTCACAACTGGCTGTGGAACAATAGACTGGTTCCAAATGGGGAAAGGAGTACATCGAGGCTGTATATTGTCATCCTTCTTGTTTAACTTATATGCAGAGTGTTTCATGAGAAACACTGGGCTGGGTGAAGCACTAGCTGGAATCAAGATTGCTGGGAGAAATATCAATAACCTCAGATATGCAGATGACACCACCCTTATGGCAGAAAGCAAAGAACTGAAAAGCCTCTTGATGAAAGTGAAAGAGGAGAGTAAAAAAGTTGGCTTAAAACTCAATGTTTCAAAAATTAAGGTCACAGCATCCTGTCCCATCACTTTGTTGCAAATAGATGAGGGAAAAATGGAAACAGTGACAGACTTTATTTTGAGGCACTCCAAAATCACTGCAAATGGTGACTGGAGGCACAAAATTAAAAGATGCTTATTCCTTGGAAGAAAAGTTATTACCAACCTAGGCATCATATCAAAAAGCAGAGACATTACTTTGCCAACAAAGGTCCATCTAGTCAAAGCTATGGTTTTTCCCATTATCATGTATGGATGTGAGAGCTGGACTATAAAGAAAGCTGAGCACTGAATAATGATGCTTTTGAACTATGGTGTTTCAGACACTCTTGAGAGTCCCTTGGACAACAAGGAGGTCCCACCAGTCCATCCTAAAGGAAATCAGTCCTGAATATTCATTGGAAGGACTGATGCTGAAGCTGAAATTCCGGTACTTTGGCCTTCTGATGCAAAGAACTGACTCTTTTGAAAAGATCCTGATGCTGGAAAAGATTGAAGGCAGGAGAAGATGGGGGCAACAGAGGATGAGATGGTTGGATGGCATCCCAGACTCAATGGACATGAGTTTTAGTAAACTCCAGGAGTTGGTGATGGACAGGGAAGCCTAGCATGCTGCAGTCCATGGTGTCGCAGAGTCAGACTCGACTGAGGGACTAAACTGGACACTAGCAAGGTGCTTAGCACAGGGTAGGCCTTTGATAAATATGACCCTTCTAAGATATATCTGGCTTTCTTTCCTTTTACATCCAGTCTACACTGTTGTCTCTATTGATGATCCATGGGGACCCTTGAACTTACTGTTTAAGGGTAATCATTATTTTCATAAATCTTAACATTCATAGTGCCAGGATTCCATCCTCAGATTTGTTTCTTCATTTAAAAATCATAGAAATCAACAGTCCACCTTTCAGTTCTAGAAGCAGGAGAATGTTTAGGACTCCCAATAGTTATTATGACTATACTCTACATCTTGACCTCTCTATAGAAAATGCATGGTTTCGATGAGATCTACCACAAACCCACAACAGATTTTCTGCTGAAGTTATCTTAATGATGTACTCTCCTGTGTCCTTCCCTCTGTTAATGTTTTCCATGTTTGCTAAAACAATTCTGTCTCTGAATCTGTCATTTGTAATTTTTTCCATTTCAGAGATAAAGGTGGAACCTTTTTTTTTTGAATCTATAATTGCGTCTTCCTAGTGACAAACTGGAGAAGGCAATGGCACCCCACTTCAGAACTCTTTCCTGGAAAATCCCATGGATGGAGGAGCCTGGCGGGCTGCAGTCCATGGGATCGCTAAGAGTCGGACATGACTGAGTGCCTTCACTTTCACTTTCCACTTTCATGCATTGGAGAAGGAAATGGCAACCCACTCCAGTGTTCTTGCCTGGGGAATCCCAGGGATGGGGGAGCCTGGTGGGCTGCCGTCTATCGGGTCACACAGAGTCAGACATGACTGAAGTGACTTAGCAACAGCAACAGCAGCAGCGAACCTCCATGTGATGAAAATGTAGTGAACACTTTCATAATTATCATCACCTTTAAATACCATAACAGCCCTGCAAGACAGGGAGCATTATTTCTGTTTTAAATGTGATAAATGTGAGATTCAGAGAATTTACCACCGATTATACAACAAACAACTAAAAGAGTTGTGTGCATGCATGTAAGTTGCTTCAGTTGTGTCCAACTCTGTGTGGTCCCATGGACTGTACCGCACCAGGCTCCTCTGTCCATGGGATTCTTCAGGCAAGATTCCTGGAGTAGGTAGCCATTTCCTTCTTCCCCACTCAGGGATCCAACCTGGGTCTGTTACATCTCCTGTATTGGCAGGCAGGTTCTTAACAACTAGCACCACTTGGGAAGCCTGCTATCCACTATAGTTCAAGATCATGTTTGAATATGCATTCTTAACTTTATAACTTGTTTGTCAGTCTGACTCCCATCCTTAAAATTGTGCTTTGAAATAGCACTTTTTAGACACTCATCTCACACGCTAGTAAAGTAATGCTCAAAATTCTCCAAGCCAGGCTTCAGCAATATGTGAACCATGAATTTCCAGATGTTCAAGCTGGAACAGGCAGAGGAACCAGATATCAAGATGCCAACATCTGCTAGATCATCAAAAAAGCAATAAAGGTCCAGAAAAACATCTATTTCTGCTTTATTGACTATGCCAAAGCCTTTGACTGTGTTGATAACAGTAAACTGTGCAAAATTCTGAAACAGATAGGAATACCAGACCATATGACCTGCCTCTTGAGAAACCTATATGCAGGTCAGGAGGCAACAGTTAGAACTGGACATGGAACAACAGACTGGTTCCAAATAGGAAAAGGAGTACCTCAAGGCTGTATATTGTCACCCTGCTTATTTAACTTCTATGCAGAGTACATCATGAGAAGCGCTGGGCTGGAAGAAGCACAAGCTGGAATCAAGATTACCGGGAGAAATATCAATAACCTCATATATGCAGATGACACCACCCTTATGGTAGAAAGTGAAGAGGAACTAAAAAGCCTCTTGATGAAAGTGGAAGAGGAGAGTGAAAAAGTTGACTTAAAGCTCGTCATTCAGAAAACGAAGATCATGGCATCTAGTTCCATCACTTCATGGGAAATAGATGGGGAAACTTCTAAACAGTGTCAGACTTTATTTTGGGGGGCTCCAAAATCACTTCAAATTGTGATTGCAGCCATGAAATTAAAAGATGCTTATTCTTTGGAAGGAAACTTATGACCAACCTAGATAGCATATTCAAAAGCAGAGACATTACTTTACCAACAAATGTCTAGTCAAGGCTATGGTTTTTCCAGTGGTCATGTTTGGATGTGAGAGTTGGACTGTGAAGAAAGCTGAGCACCAAAGAATTGATGTTTCTGAACACTGGTGTTGGAGAAGACTCTTGAAAGTCCCTTGGACTGGAAGGACATCCAACCAGTCCGTCCTAAAGGAGATCAGTCCTGGGTGTTCAGTGGAAGGAATAATGCTAAAGCTGAAACTCCAATACTTTGGCCACATCATGCGAAGAGTTGACTCATTTGAAAAGACCCTGATGCTGGTAGGGATTGGGGGCAGGAGGAGAAGGGGACGACAGAGGATGAGATGGCTGGATGGCATCATCAACTCGATTCACATGAGTTTGGGTGAACTCCAGGAGTTGGTGATGAACCGGGAGGCCTGACGTGCTGCAATTCATGGGGTCGCAAAGGGTCGGACACAACTGAGCTTCAGAACTGAACTGAACTGAGGCTAAATTCAGTAAGATTTAATATGCTTTCTCTTAATCTCTTACTGCCTTGCATCATTGATCAATTAATTTCACAAAATTCACTTGAATGGCATCAGGCTTCAGGCTCCACTTTGATGTTTCTATTACTCTAACTCCTCATCTTCTTCCTACTAATTGTAGTCTTTCAATGCCCTTTTCCTCCTATTTTCTGTAAAATACTAGTCTGTATATTTTATTTGCATGTAGAATTTCTACAGACCAAGTTAATAATAACTCGTAAATAATTATCTTAAACCCTACCTCTCCCCCAGACAAAACATTTCATAGCTGGTATAGGCTCCATATTCTAAGAACCTATGATTATGTTACTTGTTAGAGCAAAAAGTAATTTGCAGATGTGAGTAGGTTCAGAGTCTTGAAATGGGAAGAGTATCTGGATTATTTGCTGTGCTAACAATCTGAGGGCAGTCATTCCGTTGTGTCCTACCCTTTTTTACCCCATGGGCTGTAGCCTGTCAGGCTCCTCTATCCATAGCTTTTTCCAGGCAAGAATACTGGAGTGAGTTGCATTTCCTACTCCAAGGAATCTTTCCAATCCAGGGATCAAACTTGGTGTCTCCTGCATTGGCAGGCAGATTCTCTAGCACTGTGCCAACTCAGAAGCCCATGCCGGATTATTTAGGTGGGCCCATTGTTATCACAGTGCTCTTAGGAAAGCAAATGAATCAGAGTGAGTAGTAGTTGGAAATATGACAAAAAAAGCAAAAGGCAGGGAATATGAACCAAGGAATGTTCCAGGTGACTTCTAGAAGTTGGAGAAGTTAAAGAAACAGTCTCTTCTCAGTCTCTGAAGGTTCTAGTTCTTGCCAAGGCCTTGATTTTAGCTCAATGAGGCTGATTCTGGATTTTGACTTCTAAAACTATAAGTAATGTGGTGTTTTACTACGATAATCAGATTGTGGTGATTTGTTTAGTAGCAGTAGGAAACTGATATAGTTCCTAATTCGGAATAGAATTTATTTGTGGCTGAATATTAATCAGTATAAAATAAAATTTTTCTCTAAAAGTGAAAGTCACTCAGGCATGTCCAACTCTTTATGGGTATAGTCCGTGGAATTCTCCAGGCCAGAATACTGGCGTGGGTACCCTTGCCCTTCTCCAGGGAATCTTCCCAACCCAGGGATTGAACCCAGGTCTCCCACATTGCAGGCAGATCCTTTACCAGCTGAGCCACAAGGGAAGCCCAAGAATATTGGAGTCGGTAGCCTATCCCTTCTCCAGGGGATCTACCCAACCCAGGAATTGAACCAGGGTCTCTTGCATTACAGGCGGATTCTTTACCAACTGAGTTATAAAGGAAGCCCCTTGTCTCTAAAACCTGCTGCTATATTCAGTTCTGTCTTACAAAAGGAAGTGAAATCACTTCCTTCACTTTGGGAATAAAATCACTCCCAAAATCTTAATGACTTTTTTTTCATCATGTCACTTTCTTTCACTCTTGTACCTCATAAGCCTAATTCAGACATAATCAACTTCTTTCTGACTACTCCTGCGGAGAATTCTCACCTGATTCCTTTTTACCAAGCTTTCTTCACTTCAGTTTATCAAGTAAATTTGTGTTAACCTTGTTTAGGTTCCACATTTCTCTCTTGAAGTCTGTTCATCACTTATCATATGGTATTTGCCTTTCTCTTTTTAAATTATTTCACTTAGTAGTATAATGACTGGGTCCATCCATGTTGCTGCAAATGACATTATTTGATTCTCTTTTTACAGCTGAGTAATATTCCACTGCAGCCATGAAATTAAAAGACGCTTACTTCTTGGAAGAAAAGTTATGACCAACCTAGATAGTATATTCAAAAGCAGAGACATTACTTTGCCAACTAAGGTCCATCTAGTCAAGGCTATGGTTTTTCCTGTGGTCATGTATGGATATGAGAGTTGGACTGTGAAGAAAGCTGAGCACCAAAGAATTGATGCTTTTGAACTGTGGTGTTGGAGAAGACTCTTGAGAGTCCCTTGGACTGCAAGGAGATCCAACCAGTCCATTCTGAAGGAGATCAGCCTTGGGATTTCTTTGGAAGGAATGATGCTAAAGCTGAAACTCCAGTACTTTGGCCACCTCATGTGAAGAGTTGACTCATTGGAAAAGACTCTGATGCTGGGAGGGATTGGGGGCAGGAGGAGAAGGGGACGACAGAGGATGAGATAGCTGGATGGCACCACTGACTTGATGAACGTGAGTCTGAGTGAACTCTGGGAGATGGTGATGGACAGGGATGCTTGGCATGCTGCAATTCATGGGGTCGCGAAGAGTCGGACACAACTGACTGACTGAACTGAACTGAACTGAATATTCCACTGTGTGTGTGTATGTCTGTGTGTAAATAAACACACACATATATACACACACCACATCTTCATTATCCATTTATCATTGACATTTATCCATCAGTGGACCTTTAGGTCATTTCCATATCCTGGATATTTTGAACAGTGCTGCTATGAATTTACATTTCTCTGTTAGTGATGATGAGCATCTTCTCGTGTGCTTATTGTCCATCTGCATGTCTTCTTTGGTCAAGTGGCTATTTTGCCCATTTAAAATTTTTTATTATTATCATTGAGTTGTATGGGGTATTTATTATATATTTTGTGGGATTCCCTGGTGGCTCAGACAGTGAAGAATCTACCTGCAATGAAGGAGACCCAGGTTCAGGCCCTGGGTTGAGAAAAATCCCTTGGAGAAGGGAATGACTACTCTAGTATTCTTGCCTGGAGGATTCCATGGACAGAAGAGCCTGGCATGCTACAGCCCATGGGGTTACAAAAGAGTCAGACATGAGGAACTAATTAAATCCTGGTTGGCTGTATCATTTACAAATATTTTCTCCCAATCCATAGGTTATCATTTCATACTGTTCATGATTTCCTTTGCCATACAAAACCTTGTACATTTGCTTATTAGGTTCATTTGCTTATTTTTATTTTATGTCTATTGTCTTGGGACCTGACCTAAGAAAACACTGGTATGGTTTATGTCAGAAATCATTAGTATGATTTATGCTCTTTTCTAGAGGTTTTATGGTGTGTCTTATATTTAAATCTTTAAAAAATTTTGAGTTAATTTTTGTGTATGGTAATAGGGTGTCTTTAAATTGAATTGATTTTCATGTGGTTTTCCAATTTTTTCCTCAGAATTGCTTTGGCAATACTGTCTTTTGTGATTCAATGTAAACTTTAGTTCTATGTGAAAAGACCTGGGTAATTTAATATTGTTTGTGGAGTTTTTGGTGATAGCCATTCTGGCTGACGTGAGGTGGCATCTCATTGTAGTTTTGGTTTGCATTTCTGTAATTATTGATGCTGGACATCTTTTTGTGTGCCTATCGGCCATCTGTATGTTTTCTTTGGAAAAATGTCTATTTAGGTCTTCTGTCTCTAATTTTCTTTTTTAGTAGTGTCTTTGGTTTAGGAACCAGAGTGATAGTAGCTTCATAGAATGTCTTTGGGGATGTTCCTTCCTCTTCAGTTTTTTTAGATGAACTTTTTAGGATTGGTTTATGTTCTTCTCTCTATGTTCAGTGGAATTTACCTGTGGAGGAAGTTTATTACAGATTCTATTTCACTTCTAGTAATTGATCCTTTCAAATTACCTATTTCTCCATGATTCAGTGTTGGTGGGCTATAGGTTTCTAGAAATTTGTCCATTTATTCTAGGTTGTCAGATTTTTGACATCTAATTATTCATAGTATTCTCCAAGGGCTTTTCGCCTATTTCTGTATTATCAATTATTATTTCTCATCTCTCATTTCTTATTTTCTTTGAATCCTCTCTGCTTTTTTCTTGATGAGCCTGGATAGAGGTTTTTAAGTTTTATTTATCCTTTCAAAGAACCAGATACTGGTTTTGTTGATTTTGTCTATTGCTGTTTACCCCTATCTTATTTATTCCCTCTGACCTTTAGATGACACCACCCTTATGGCAGAAAATGAAAAGGAACTAAAAAGCCTCTTGATGAAAGTGAAAGAGGAGAGTGAAAAAGTTGACTTAAACCTCAACATTCAGAATACTAAGGTCATGGCATCTGGTCCCATCACTTCATGGGAAATAGATGGGGAAACAGTGGAAACAGTGTCAGACTTTATTTTTGGGGGCTCCAAAATCACTGCAGATGGTGACTGCAGCCATGAAATTAAAAGACACTTACTCCTTGGAATAAAATGTATGACCAACTTAGATAGCATGTTCAAAAGCAGAGACATTATTTTGCCAACAAATGCCCTTCTCGTCAAGGTTATGGTTTTTCCAGTGGTCATGTATGGATGTGAGAGTTGGACTGTAAAGAAAGCTGAGCACCAAAGAATTGATGCTTTTGAACTATAGTGTTGGAGAAGACTCTTGAAAGTCTTGAGAGTCCCTTGGACTGCAAGGAGATCCAACCAGCTCATTCTAAAGGAGATCAGCCCTAGGTTTTCTTTGGAATGATGCTAAAGCTGAAACTCCAGTACTTTGGCCATGTCATGCGAAGAGTTGACTCATTGGAAAACACCCTGATGCTGGGAGGGATTGAGGGCAGGAGGAGAAGGGGATGACAGAGGATGAGATGGCTGGATGGTTTCACTGATTCGATGGATGTGAGTTTGAGTGAACTTCGGGAGTTGGTGATGGACAGGGAGGCCTGGGATTGCAGAGAGTCGGACACGACTGAGCGACTGAAGTGTAATTGAACTGATCTGTATTATTTCTTTCATTTTTCTGACATTAGGTTTTGTTTTTCTTTTTTATAATTCTTTTAGTTGGTAGCTTATGTTGTTAATTTGAGATTTTTCTTTTCCTTTTTTTTTTTTTTTTAAGGGGATGACAGAGGATGAGATGGCTGGATGGTTTCACTGATTCGATGGATGTGAGTTTGAGTGAACTTCGGGAGTTGGTGATGGACAGGGAGGCCTGGGATTGCAGAGAGTCGGACACGACTGAGCGACTGAAGTGTAATTGAACTGATCTGTATTATTTCTTTCATTTTTCTGACATTAGGTTTTGTTTTTCTTTTTTATAATTCTTTTAGTTGGTAGCTTATGTTGTTAATTTGAGATTTTTCTTTTCCTTTTTTTTTTTTTTTAAGGGAGGCCTGTATCCCCATGAACTTCACTTTAAGAACCAACTGCTTTTGCTGCGTCCCAAAGATTCTGTATGGTTATGTCTTCATTGCAATGAAAGCAGACAGGCCCTACCCAGCCTCCATGTACACGTACCCACAAAATCCACAGCTGCTAAGGCTGGACATATCCTAACCACAGGACACCTGGAGTTTACTTGAATGTCTTTCAGGCATTGAGTTTGCAAAGTTGGAAAATTTAGACTTCCTAAATCACAAGCCTCTGGGAATCATCTGACTTCAGCCCTGCCATGGCATGTGGGCACCATGCCCCCGCTCCCCACCGCCCCCACACACACTCTAGCATTCATGCACTCCCTGGGCTTTTAGAGACAGTGCTGAACTGGCTAAAAGTGCTCAGAGAGGCTGTTTGGTGAGCCCCACCCCTTCCTTCCTATACTCTTTAATAATGACATTTCGCTTGTATGGTGGAATTGAACTACTCTGTACTCCTGGTTGCCACCATTCCACACTCCAGCTGCTTCGGGCTGTCTTCATTCAGCCAACCACAGTACTCTGCCTGGGTCTGTCCTCTGAAGCCCAAGTTTCAGCACCCTGTCCCTGTGTGCACCAGCTGATGGTGTCTCAGGCTGGGGAGTGCAGGACAGTGGCACAGGCTCTCTGCGCTGGTCTCTCTCTGTTCTGCCTGCTGCAAACTGGCTTGTATATGGTCCTCTTGCACCTAGATGCTCATTGCAGTCCCAGCTGTTCTCCCTGGGGGTGAAGGGGCTTTCCAGGGTAAGGGAATGTTTTCTCTTTCACAGCTCCGTTTCAGAGACATATATACAGTTCTGATCCCCCACCTCTTTTCTCTTTCATTCTACCCAGTTACATGGAGTTCAGTTCAGTTCAGTTATTAGACAAAAAAAAGAAAAAAAGTCTCTCATGGTTTCCATTGTTTCCCCATCTATTTGCCATGAAATGATGGGACTGGATGCCATGATCTTAGTTTGTGAATGTTGAGTTTCAAGCCAACTTTTTCAGTCTCCTCTTTCACTTTCATCAAGAAGCTCTTTAGTTCCTTTTCGCTTTCTGTGTATGGGTGGTATCATCTGCATAACCGATTTTTATTGATACTTCTCCCGGCAATCTTGATTGCAGCTGGTGCTTCATCCAACCCAACATTTCACAGGATGTACTTTGAATATAAGTTTAAAAAGCAGTGTGACAATATACAGCTTTGATGTACTCCTTTCACAATTACAACCAGTCCGTTGTTCCATGTATGGTTCTAACTGTTGCTTCTTGACTGGCACACACATTTCTCAGGAGGCAGGTAAGGTGGTCTTGTATTCCCATTTCTTTAAGAATTTTCCACAGGTACGTGGAGATCCTTCTGCATTTTTGGATATCTAAGGTCTTCTGCCAGCATTCAGTACTTTTTTTTTTTCCACGTATAGATGTATTTCTGATGTTTGTGGGAGGGAGCTTTGCATCCTTTTAGCTTGACATCTTGATTGGGGAGCCCTTGTGCTTCCAATAGCAACACTTCTAGTGTCCATCTCGCCTTATGCAGATCTGGATAATGTGTTATATAATTTTTCTATAATCTTAGTTAAAAACTGCTATCCCAGAGTTCTTTCCCTTTCTTTCTCTCTTTTCCTGTCTATTTTCTGTGTTAAGATCACATCTTCTGTTTTTGTTTTCTTCATTTAAAATTATCTCTTTATAATATTTCTTTGTCTAATTAGCTACTGAAGGCTTATTATAATGTTTAAGCTCTATACATAAAATGCTAGTTGTACATATCTTTCCAATGTATTATTTTCTTTTAATTATGATTGTCTCAAAGGCACTACTACTCTTAATATTGTTATTACAAGTGCTTCTAGCATCACAATAACTGTTTTTATGTTGTTGAGTCTGTCAGTCTTCCAGTATGCTGATTTCTAACATATATCCTGTGGATGTTAGCTGAATGTTCTCAGTTTAGGAGCTTTAAAAACAGTGTATTCACGTTAAATCTGAAATCACTGTATGTGTTTTTATGGGATAAGAATCCCAAGTTTTTCCTCCTTTCAATTCTGATTCTCCCAGCACTTTTAAAAATAAATCTTTAAAAGTTTACTTTTATTTATTTTTATTTTGTGGCTGTGCTGAGCTGCATGAAAGTGAAAGTGAAGTCGCTCAGTCTTGTTCAACTATTTGCGACCCCATGGACTGTAGCCTACCAGGCTCCTCTGTCCATGGGATTTTCCAGGCAAGAGTACTGGAGTGGGTTTCCATTTCCAACCCAGGGATAGACCCTGGTCTCCCACATTGCAGGCAGACGCTTTACCCTCTGAGCCACCAGAGAAGCCCTATGTGGGGGTGCTGAGCTGCATATGGGATCTTAATTCCCCAACCAGAGGTCAAACCCAGGCTTCCTGCAGTAGTAGTGTTGTGTTAGTCACTGGACTGCAAGGAAATTTCCCCAGCACTTTTACTTTACTAATTCTTGTTAAGTCATTGATTCATATAACCTCTGATTTTTGCAGAATTATTATCTAGAATAAGGGGAGCCCTATTTAAGCAGAAATAATTTATATTTTACTATTGTACATATATTTCAACCAAGTTTTTCCTCTGCATATTTTATTCTCATTGATCACAGAGTGATAAGTGAGTAAAAAGGTAACTGTCTAATCAACCAGATGAGTTAATGAGCCTGATGGTTAATACAATGGAGATGCCAGAGCAGCTTAACCACCTTAACATCCATATCTTAACTATGGAAAAAAGGAAATTATGAAACATTTAAGAGGCAAGATGTAATCACATGCAACTATTGACCCCAAAGCTAACTTGGTTTATTTGTTCAAAAGTTTCTATAGTGTGTGTGTATGTGTTCTTTAAATCCCATTCCAGAAGTCACTTAAGTATTTTTTTTTTTATCACTTGTGATAAAATTCTGATTCCTTTTTTGACATTTAACTGCTGACAACTTTCAAGCTCCATTCCTCTCCTTCCTCTCTGTCTGGACAATCTATTAAAAAAAACCTAAGTGTTCCCTCCTATGACTGCAGTGAGAAGTTCAGAATGCCCAACCTCACCCCAGAAGCTTCAGCCTTTTTACCCCTAGTCACCAAAACACTGTAACTCAGTCAGCCCTTCCCTCTCTCTCAAAACATGTTTGGAAATACTTAGAAGAAAATATTTTAGTAGTCTCTTGATACATGTGTGGCATCACCAATCTCGATATCTTTATTTTTTTTTTATCACTTGTGATAAAATTCTGATTCCTTTTTTGACATTTAACTGCTGACAACTTTCAAGCTCCATTCCTCTCCTTCCTCTCTGTCTGGACAATCTATTAAAAAAAACCTAAGTGTTCCCTCCTATGACTGCAGTGAGAAGTTCAGAATGCCCAACCTCACCCCAGAAGCTTCAGCCTTTTTACCCCTAGTCACCAAAACACTGTAACTCAGTCAGCCCTTCCCTCTCTCTCAAAACATGTTTGGAAATACTTAGAAGAAAATATTTTAGTAGTCTCTTGATACATGTGTGGCATCACCAATCTCGATATCTAAACCAATTTGAGGATTCATCCTGCCCATCTGGAGATAACTACAATACACTCACTTTGATCTTTCTAGTAGAGACCAGGTGCAATTCTGACCAATCAGTTGTTACTGATTATTAAGTCTGAATTGCTATTTACCCAAGTGGTTTATTTACTTTCTATCTCTTTTATTTATTTTAATTTAAAAAGTAACTTTCAACTGAAGAGAAAAATTATAATCATTACCTTGCCCAATAAGTTGGTAAGTCCTTCTTTCTTGAAAGCTAAAAAAAAAAAGTTATAAAAGTAATTTATTTTGTACAAGGAAGAGAATGATAATAAGAAAACAATAGAAAATAGATATGAGTGATGTGAGAAACTGATTAATTATACATAGCCTGTAAATACTTTTGGGGATATCCAGAGAAATATATAAGATGAACCTGCTGCTGCTGCCAAGTCGCTTCAGACGTGTCAGATTCTGTGCGACCCCATAGACGGCAGCCCACCAAGCTCCGCCTTCTCTGGGATTCTCCAGGCAAGAACACTGGAGTGGGTTGCCATTGCCTTCGCCAGTGCATGAAAGTGAAAAGTGAAAGTGAAGTCGCTCAGTCATGTCCGACTCTTCGCGACCCCATGGACTCCAGCTTACCAGGCGCCTCTGTCCATGGGATTTTCCACCCCCTTCTCTGGAGATGAAACTAGGTAACTTAAAAGACTTATTGGTGTTTTGAAAAAAGGAAGAAGGTATTGACAGTAATGTGTGTTTTATAAAGCCTTTATGCAAAGATGTGGGTGATAAGAAGCAGGAAGATACTTGTTTTATAATTCTATGAAATTAAAAATCCTGGGCTGATTACCTTATTCTATGATGAAAATAATTTAAAGAAAAAAAAACCCTCAATTTTCTTTTTTCTCCTTTCTTCTTTCATTTGTTTTATTCCTTCTCTGTTTATGTTTACATATATGACCCTTATTCCATGAGTGACTTGAATTCACTTACTAGAAAATTCAGTAACATAAAATTTGCTTTCTTTGACTTACTGCAGTTTTCCCCCATAATGGTATACTTGCTAAATTATAATGAATATCAAAATTTAGAAATAAAGTTTAAAAGGGAAGTTTGTTCTTATTTACCATATTATCTGTAAATAGGAATGAAGCAAGTTCAAATCACAAGATCAGCATTCAGAAGCAGAGATTTGACTATAACCAATTAGATTTCACCCCTTCTCTCGTCTTTGAAATTCAGTTTGTAAAAGTTTAAGGGTTTTATCTCCATATTTCTAATCCTCATTCCATTCATCAGTGGCACTGATGTTTCTGTCTAGCATTTTATCTCTAGTATTTCATACTGTTTTATCTGAACAGTTTCACTTAAAGGAATTTTAGATACATGTGCTTTTATGTATATCTACATATGTGTATAAATATGTATGTATCTGAATATATATGCATGTGTGTGTATGTACATATACATTAATTATGTAAGTAAAAAACACCATAACTTAGTCCATTACTTTCCCTGGTGCATTACATCAACCCATTTTTAATTGCGAAATGATAAAGTCTATTTTCTCCTCTATTTTTCTTCCTATTTCTCCTAAATCTTGTATATCTGTTCATTGCTAAGGAAGGAAAGCAGTGTTGCCTTTGCACATACAACTTTAAAGTTTAATTGAAACATCACTTTTGAAAGCTCTATTTTCTTAGGACTGCAGTTTCTAAAATGCAAACCTCGCTGTCTGGTAGATTTAGAAGGCTAAGAAGTTGATAAATGTATTAAAGTTAATTTAGTCTTGCGATATAGAGAGACTTCACTATTGAGCCAAACTTAATCTGGTCAGTATCCTCTAGAGGCCAAAAAATGCTTCATTTAATGATGTCAGGAAGGTTGACTTTCTGCAACATTATCTTAGAGACTGTCTACATATGTTTGAATCTTCACATATTGTAAACATGGGATACACACACACATACATACACATACTGAAAAATAATACATATTTGCTTTTAGAAATTTGATTGTTTTAAAATGTGTCATGACATACAGTTGTAAAATTGCCCAGTGGTTTCTAAAAGAGAAAATAGTTTTACTGTTGAAAAAATGTTTTTCAAGTTTTGGTTTCTTCTTTACATCAAAGGTAGGATATGAGGGGGAAAAAGAGGATTGTATTTTCAAACTGTTATTTAGATATGAGTCTGAGAAATGTTGCTATTGTAAAATAAAGGAACAGGGGAAATTGGCATATATACAGTTCATGGAAGAATTTGGTTAAATGGTCACCTGTCATGCTTTAGAGAATTTTTGAAACTTAGACTGGGAATTTGAGACCTATTTTTTCTCAGTTGTACCTCAGGATCCTTATTAAGGTTTTTCCTGACTGCATTGCACAAAAGTCATAATCATACCTCTATACTTTTGGTTTTAGGAGGAACATTAATACATTTTTGAAAGGGTAGTGGGTAAATGTATTTCAAGGACTACTAAAATGTTCAAAGTCTCATTGGATGATCTAATTTGTAAGAATGGAGCAAAAGATTACAGTGAGATGGAAAAGAACATGTAACATAAATGTTATGTTTTCATATTAAAATATTTTCAAATTAATTGAAATTGAAATTATGACATATGAAAACATGACATATGAAGCCACTAAAATTTTCACATGGTACTTAAAACTATATACATATCTCTTTTTTAAGATGAAAGCAAGACAAAATATGAAAATATATAAGGAAGCCATCTCAGTGGCTAAAGAGTTGTTTCCTGAAGGTGATGTGCAGGAGAACATAGTGATTTAGGGTATTTCTGACTAGCAGGTAACTTTTCCCCAAACCAAATATTCATGCATGTCCAAAGAGAGATGTAGTTGGAAGGATGTGATATAAAGTGGGTATGTGAGAGCATTTCCTTTGAGAAAAATAAACTACTGCTGAGAGACAGTTGGTTTGGGTAAACTTAATCTGGGACTGCAGAATTCTGGGTAGTAACTGATGAGGTAAAGAAAGCTCCAGACCTGAACAGCTCCTATCCCAACAGTCAAACCTAGAGTAAAGGAGTATTGGAAGTTGAACCCATGATGTCTTAGAGGTTTACAAGTAGATTGTACTCAGTTACATCTGAGCACCATGGACAAACCACCCACCTGCAGGATCAGTGCACCCTGCCTTAAAAAACCAACTGCAATGAAATACGTTTGAATGGAGAAGCATCTGGAAATTGAGGATATCAGAGAAACTGCTTGCTGGTGCAGAGGTGAATTTTGGGGTATCCCTGCTTGGACAGAGGTTGGGCTGATTGAGATAAGCTTTCTATGAGGAGGAATGGGGTATAGAAGACTCGAGTCACTTAGTGGAGAAAGGCTGAACTTACTATTTTCCTTCTAGAGATCAATTATGCCTGAGGAAACAGAACCTGCAAATAACCAAACGACTGCTCTGTGGGAGCCCCAGGCTAACACAATTTTCATGAGGTAATTATGCCATAAATTTGCTGTCTACCTGAGCAATGGCTTCTGCCTTTTATGTTGGTTTATTTTCTTTCTCACCTGGAATGATTCAGGAAGTGGAGGGTAGAATGAGAAATCATCTAACCCTGAAGAAGGGAATGCAGCCCAGAAAAGTATTGCCTAACAGGAGGCTAGGACTTCCTTCAACTTTTAAAAGACTGGACTAAAGAAGACATGGATATCAGTAGAAACTCTCTTTAGTGGTAACCATTATGAAAAAACCTGAAATTATGCATTGTGGAAAATAAATTATAGATAAATAGGTGGATAGATAGATTTCTTCCTGTTTTATATTAAGATCATGAGGCCATTTTCTCAAAGGGGACAAAAATGTTTTAAGACGCTCTACTGGGTGAGGGGGTATGAAGAATAGTATGAGCCACACTGACTTGGGCAGTGTATGAAGCTGTGGAAGCCAGAGATTTAGCTGAAGGCAGAAAAGACTTTAGAGGTTAACTGTCAGAGGCAAAAATAACTGTCAGATGGGACTTGAGAGTATTGGGGGAGGGGCACAGAACAGAGCCCAGGCCAGAGTTCCCCAGGCACGCTGCTCTCAGGGGTAAACCTTTCTGTTTTCAACCGAGTCTGAAGCATGTCTGGCTCTATGCGCTGGTGAGTCTCCTAGCAATAGTGTCTGGGAATAAAAAAGATTAGAAGAAAAGAAGGAAACACTTCTCTTCTGCACTTCCCAGGCTTTCGCAAGAAATTAAATCTGCATGTGGAAGTTTCCATCATGGTGCCTAAAAAAGAAAAAGAAAAGAAAATGAAGTCACGAAGTTTTGTGTAAAAATTTTTATAAATATTCAGTATCTGTGTTGTGTGTGTGTTGTGAGGGCGGGGTGTACAAACATAAAGATTCATTTGTTTTCCACTTTTTTCTTCTTAGCTAACCTGACCACAAGATGATGCCCATGTTATCTGCTGGAGATAGCCTGATCAAAAGCACTACTGTTGTGGAGATGATTCTTATCCCTATAATTCCTGTACCTTTCCTCTGTCCAACCATTAAAGGAAGCAGTTGCCTAAAGATATATTATATGCAGGTCCAGATGCTAAAAAATACACTGATGAGTTAGAGGTGGGATTTAATACTCAAGAATTCTTGGTGTTCTGAGGGACACTTCCCTGCCCCCTGCTTACTTGTGTGCACTGTGCATCTTCGGCCCCCAACACGATACCCGTGTGGAAAAGGATGACATCGAGCAAAGAGCATATGTGGAAACTTGTTCTCCCCACAATACATCCTCAGCTGCTTTTGACGCCAAAGTTTAAAGAGGGAAGACTTGCTTCCATGGCTGATGCCACTCTCAGCATCCACATCTCAGACTCATAGAGAGGTGCACAGGAAGGAGGAAAGCAGATGGCTTTCTAGGGGAACAAGGTAAGGGCTTGAGGACCAGGAGGCTCATTTTGAACTGACTTTGGCAGACTCTGTCATTCCAACAGTGATACTCCCATATTTGAGAGGCCATGTGAAAGTCTCAGCTTGGGTTTCTCTGGCTTCCTCAGATATTGGAGTTTTCACGTGAATTGCTAAGGATTGTCCAGTTTACCTAACGGGAAAAAATATCTCCAAAATGCATCAAGGTTATCTTGAAGCTGAATCTTATTATTTCCTAATTTTCATTAGTACCATGAGTGCAAAAGTGCTAATAAACAGGAGATATTTTTAAAATGTTCTATGGAGAGAAGGATACTGCAACTTTTGACAAAGGGAATAAAGAGACCTATAGGTTATATGGGAGCCAGGGAGTATGGCTGTGATGTACAAGTGCAACTCTGGATAGATAGACTCTACAGATTGGTCTGAGTGTCACATAGACTCTACAGATTGATATGTTTCTCTGCTGTGATAAACACAGGGTAACTCCATGCGTGGAATAGGTAGCACCCTTGCTCTCAGAACAGTATTTCAGCAGGGCCATGGTTTATCCATGGCATGGCTAGAGGGTTTGGGACCGGTTTCTGGTTAGGTTAAGTACTAAATAATTTGCTACCCAAAAAGGTAGAAAGTGCAATCTGCTTTGGCTATATGATGCATAGTATATAACATGCTCTCACCGATATTGCAGTCACAGTAGTTGAAGCTAAGAATTACCTATCTGAAATTTAATCTAGCTAGGTTCTTAAGGAGATAATAAAGAGGTGTCAAATAAACAAGGAATTAAATAATAACATTCGTGTACAGATTCCCCGGAATCAGTGTCTTTTAAAGGAACAATAATAGAAATAACTAAGATGACTAATGGTCAGAGGAGAAAGAGAGGACAAAATAGAAGGGAAAAGGTGAGAAGCAGTGATTTTAGAAAAGAGAAGGAGCAGAAACCCCTGAAGGAGAAGTAGGCTCCTGGGTCAGGGTGGAGCTGAGCTATAAAACACACTGAAATGGAGGTGATGATCACACAACCTCCTGTGAGTCCAGTGTGCAGAGTGGACCAAGATCAGCCTCTCATTGTGTCTTTGTAGCAGGAAGGAAAGAACACTTCTGTTCAATGGCATTTGTGGGGAAGAAAAAATGAAATAAAAGATGTGTTCTCTCTCTCCTCACATGAAACAGGCATAGGAAATTAATGGTAGTGAATGAGCAGTGCTAAAGCCTAGAAGAAGCAGTGGTATAGAAGCGGAGAGGAGCTCAAGTGCTAAACCAGCGGCCCAGCAGGTGCACACCGTGCTGGACAATTAGTAAGTCCTTCCTAGGAGGGAAATCTAAGTCCATCTAGAAATCTGATTTCAGCCCAGACTGTGACTTCTGCCACTGATGCTAATGGACCCTGTTCTGACATTTCTGGTAAAGGAGAGACACTGGCTTCCTTATGGACATTCACATATGCAGGATAAATGTGGAATTCATGACCAATGGAGATTTATAGCTGCTCAAGGTAATTATTTCTGAGAATGTTTGGTCTGAGTGTTCCCTGTGAAGTGAAAGTGTTAGTTGCTTAGACATGTCTGACTCTTTGTGGCCCATGGACTGTAGCCCGCCAGGCTCCTCTCTCCATGGAATTCTTCAGGCAAGAACACTGGAGTGAGTTGCCATGCCCTCCTCGAGGGGATCTTCCCTACTCAGGAGTCAGACTCAGGTTTCCTGCACTGCAGGATATTTTACTGCCTGAGGCACCAGGGAAGCCCAAGTATTTCTTAGACACTCAGAATTAAACCCGGTTCCCTGGAAATTTCAGCTGTATCATTGGGTGGAGAGTTCTCTTTGTTGAGTAACTGATTACCATGTGGAACTCTTAATCCACATGAAAATACATGAGCTTTTGTCCCAGCTCTCACAGTCCAAGGGCTGTGAGCAACAGTTACCAAGAGCAGAAGTTAGCGGCCTTGACGGTCTTGTCTTTCTGAGAGTACTTTCCTCTGAAGCGATCTTGAACACCCTATGAATGGAAAAAAAAATCTCATTTTTCCTTTTTCAAGGAGTCTTTGAGAACTTCTTAGAGATTTGTCACTTGGAGGTATGACTACTCTATGCACACTGTTCATGTTTATATCCTCAAAGTCATGGAGGCCCAGAGGCCGAATATAGCCAGAACCCAAAAGTGCGGGAAAGGCAGCCGTGGTTTACAGGCCCCTGAGCCCTCAGGCTTGCAGAGGCTGAAGGATCCTGACGTGTGGTGTCCCACTGCAGTAGCCCTCAGGTAGCAGAGAGCCCTCAGTGTAACAGGAAACAGAAGGGCTTGGATTTAATACTTCCCAGTTGCCTGGGTCCAGGGAGAAAGACATATTCCCTTCCTTGGCAAGGGAGTAATAATATCCCTAAGAATCTAAAAAGAAATGATACAATACAGAAACAGACTTAAGAGAACAAACTTATGGTTGTCATGGGGGGAAGGAAGGAGGGAAGGGATAGTTAGGGAGTTTGGGATGGACATGTACACACTGCTATATTTAAAATGAATAACCAACAAGGACCTACCGTATAGCACAGGGAACTCTGCTCAGTGTCATGTAGCAGCCTGGATGGGAGGGGGCTTTGCAGGGGGCAATGGCTACATGGATATGTATGGCTGTGTCCCTTTGCTGTCCGCCTGAAACTGTCTCAGCATTGTTAATCAGCTATGCTCCAGTTCAAAATACAAAGCTTAAAAAAATGATATCCCCAAATGGGAAGAGAACAGCCAAGCCCTCTCAGCGTGAGAAGTCCACAGGGTATTCCTGATCTTTTCAGGCCCAAGAATTTGGAATTGTGGCCGAGACATGTTTTAGATAAGCAAATACGCAGTTGGAACAAGGGACATCTCTCAACAGGAAGAGTCTCTGTTATTTGCCTCTGCAGGAACCAGTTCTTTTAAGTGTTAGAAATGCCAGAGTAATCAGACTGAGAAAGAACCAAATTTGTTAAGAGTTCTTCTATTAACCCACTTGCTCTAAAATGTATTTCCTTAGTAACATGTTTTATTTTTGCATATTTTGGATACAGGGTCAAGAATGGGAATCTGACCATCCAACATAAGATTCTCATCTATAAAGAGGCCACCCGGCCTTACCAGCTGAGGTTACCATCTTGAACTCATAAAGGTTCAGAAAAGAACACAAGCCCTGTGTTCAGGTCAAGAGCTTTGGAATCAGTCACACTTGAATAAAAACTCAAATGCTTTTACTAGTTATTAGACCTCGTGTAATTGTCTTACTTCCCCAGATACAAGTAATTGTTGTAAAACATATCACACATGTACCCAAAACGCTTGGCATCATGTACTGTATATAGTATATTTCCAAACTGGTAGTTTTGCTATTTGTCCTAATAATGCTTTTTTTGCGATGACTCATGTATGATTCTGTTAACATGAACCATCCAGAAAAACACAAGTTTATAGAGATAGTTGGTTTCCTGGGGCTGGGGATGTGAGCTAGGATTTGTTGCAAATGGGCTCAGTGAAATTTTATGTGATTAACATTTTAAAACTGTTTTGTGGTAATGGTTGTCCAATTCTGCAAATTTACTTTAAAAATATTGAATTGTACTCTTACAGTAATTTTCTGGTAAATCCCTATAAAGATGTTAAAACATTTAAAGAAGAAAATCACTCAGATAAATTCAGTAAAGGAAATAAATTGGCTATTGTGATCAAGAACAAGGTAAGGGGACAGTTAGATACAGTTCTCAGAAAGACTGCCTTGCTAATAAGCCTTAGCTGAAGCTGAGCTCCAGTTCAGTTTTGTGAACTGGGTAAGAGGTAGCTTTGTGTGAAATGGGCTAAGAGCTCACTGGGTAAACACATAGGTATCTGGACCACAATCCTGTCGTGTATCTCTCAGCTGTGTGATCTTGAAAAAGGTACCTACCATGTTATGTGCCTCTGAAGAGAGAATAACGCATACTGTTATAGAGACAAAAATAGTGTTCCTTTTCTGGCAAATGAACAAATGAGTTAGCTGTTATTAACCAGTTATAGATTGCTGATCAGTTGGGAGATTTATGATGCTTCAATGAGTATTTTTGTGGTTAAACTATGCACATACGCCTGATCCTTTCCTCAAGATAAATTCATCAGGATAACACTGCTGCTGCTGCTGCTGCTGCTGTCGCTTCAGTCGTGTCCGACTCAGTGTGACCCCATAGACAGCAGCCCCCAGACTCCCCCGTCCCTGGGATTCTCCAGGCAAGAACACTGGAGTGGGGTGCCATTTCCTTCTCCAATGCATGAAAGTGAAAAGTGAAAGTGAATTCCCTCAGTCCTGACTGACTCTTCCTGACCCCATGGACTGCAGCCTACCAGGCTTCTCTGTCCATGGGATTTTCCAAGCAAGAGTACTAGAGTTCGTTAAAAATACATACTTTTAGGTATTTGATACCTCTTGACAAATCAGGAAATTCTCAGTCACATAGATAAGTATATGGAGACTGGAAAGAATATTAATGCCATCTAACAAAAATTATATTTTGCCATATAAAGGAAGGGGCTAAGCTCTTTTATCTTTTTAGTCCCCAAATTATTGACAATAATATTTTACACACATTAAAAGAAAATCTGTTTGATTGCACTGGGGCTTAATTGTGACATGGGATCTTTGGTTGTGCCATGAGAACTCCTACTTGTGGCATGTGGGATTTCGTTTTCCGACCAGGGATCAAACCTGGGCCCCCTGCATTGGAAATGAGGAATCTTAGTCACTGGACCACCAGGGAAGTTCCTTGTTTTGCACTTTTAATTAGATGTACATTGAATGAATGACTGACTAAATCTTCCAGAGACAAGGATGACTTAGTAATTGGATAATTTCTTTAGTGACCAGAGGTACATAGACATTTTAGTGAGGCCCTGTGTGTAGTTTCCTTCTTGAAGGTTTCACTCCTGAAGTGCAAAGCTCTGACTCTCCAGAGAAAGTATTGGAAAAGAAACTGCAGATGAGTAATTATGTTGCAAGGGCAATATCTCCTTCAACTCTTGGGTTCTCTGTGATTCTTTTTTTCTGTTAGTCACCAAGAGGAAGCCATTTTATGCTTTTTGAGATAATTTCGCAACAGGAAAGGGACAAAAAATGATGAGTCAGTGATAATTAGAATATAAACTCACCAGTTGATAATACATTAGACCTTCTAATAAATTAGATACAACTTTGAAGATGAGTGAGTGCAGTTTGATATAGTTAACAAGTCCCCACAGTGCTTTCATAAATATGTACCCTGAAGTAGAATTATGAATGCAGGAAATGCATATTTTGTGTTCCAGGGTGTATTTTCAATTACATCCTTTGTCATCGGTGGCCTCTTTCCTACTCAGATGTATGCTGGCCTCCCACTCTCGTTCTTCTTTTCTCTCCTTTCCATCATAACACACTATCAGACAAGCAATTGATATGTTACTCTTTTCTCCTTAACTCTTTCTTTAGTATACTTCTAAATATTTTGAACAGAAAGTTGATTACTATCTATGTATATACACACATACATATACG